>JABXWE010035034.1:0-23325 GCA_014611495.1 Limonius californicus
AATAGTGCCCTAACTACATTGGTTTTTGACACTTTAGAATTGTAGGTGTTTATTTCATATTAAATTCCATAGTCCTGTTTGTTTAATAAAGTTGAATAGTCTGCTTATGGCTTCTGCACTGTTTTCTAATACTCTTCCTATCTGATCACTCTGTAGTATGTTTTTTCTTTGTAGGTTATACTTTTTACATTCACACAAAATATGTATAACTGTCAGTTGGCTATTGCACGTCCCGCAGATTGGTGGAGGCTCTCGTTTGAAAATGTGTTGGTGTGTTATTTTGGTATGTCCTATCCGTAATCTTCTTAGTATTATTTCTTCACTTCTTAATAGCTTACTCCTGGGTGTCCATTTCTCGGTTGATTCTTTTATTATTCGAAGTTTGTTGTGTTTGATTTCTTTCCAGTCTTCATTCCATTTCTGTTGTAACATTGTTTTTTGATAGTTTTTTATGTCGGCTTTTACAATTTTACTACAATCCATCTTTAATTTTTTGGTTGCTTGTTTTGCCATGAGATCAACAGATTCGTTTTCTTTTATGCCTAGGTGTGATGGAATCCATATTATTTTTATTGATTTATTTTCTTCTTTTAATTGAGTTGTTATGTCTTGAATATTTCTTACTAATGGGTTCTTACTGTATGGCTTCATTATGGCCTGTATTGCACTTTTGGAGTCTGTTAGAACTAACGTATTTCCACAGTTATGATTTACCACGTGCACTAATGATTCTTTTATTGCGTAAAGTTCTGCCACATAGACCGAGGTGAGGTCACTTAATTTAAAGCTACTCGAGAAAGTGTTATATAAAAAAGCACAAGCAGTACTACTGTTTATTTTCGAACCGTCTGTATATACACGTTTGTAGTCCGGATGTTGTTCGAGAATTTGGTTTAAGTGGGCTTTATATACATAGTGGGGAGTTGATTCTTTAGGAAACTTTGCAAGCTGTAGATCACACTGGGGAAAGGATATCTTCCAGGGAGGGAAGTGGTAATCGTATAGTTGAAGATGTTGCAGGTCTATTTTCATTTGCTCTCTGAGTTTTTTGGCGCGGATTGTGTAGGGTGGCGATAGTTTAGGAGTTGTTTGGAATTTATTTTGGTATATTGGATTGTTTACTTCTGCATAATTTATGTGGTTGGCATTGTGAGCAACGGAGAGCGTGTAATTTAGTAAGTTTTGTTGTCTTCTAAATATTGGGGGAAGTTGTCCTGTTTCGCAGTACAAACTTTGAGTTGGGCTTGTTCTATATGCTCTTGTGATTATTCTGAGACCCTGGTTATAGATAGCATCAATAATTTTGACAACGTTTGAGTTTGCCTCTCCATATATGAAGTTTGCATAATCTAATTTTGATCTAATTAGTCCATTAAAGAGAGTTATAAGCGTATCAATTTTAATACCCCATTGGTGGTGACTCACTGATTTTAAAAGATCCAGAGCTTTTTGACATTTGTCTTTAAGTTTTTTAATATGGCTAGTCCATGTTAATTTCCTATCAAAGTAAATCCCCAGGTATGCGATTTCTTCTACATATTTTAGTTTTTTCCCATTCATTTTCAGTGTTGGATACTCCGGTTTGTACTTCTTTGTGAATTTTATACACTTAGTTTTTTCTGTAGAGAAAAGTAGGCCATTTTTTTCACTCCACGTTTCAAGCTGGTTTAAAGTTTTTTGAAGTTGCTTCTGACTATCGTGAGGGTCCGTGTTTATACAATATATTATAATATCGTCCGCATACAGTAACGACTTTACTGGGCTTTTAATGCTATTTACTAAGTCGTTTATAGCTACTAAAAAAAGGGTTGTGCTTAATACAGAACCTTGGGGTAGCTGGGCTATATTTAAATTCCAACAAATAATAATTAATCCTTACTTAAATTGTTTTGCAAATAGTAAATATTATACCAAGGTATTTAGAAACGCAACGTAATTTCAAAGACCGACATTTTTAAGGTTAAATACTACAGAAAAATAGGATCGATAAATTTAACAGCTATCTAATTTGCATACGATTTTGAAGTACATTTCCTGTAACTTGTGATTCAGCTAATTAAAATGTTTATTATTTTTGACATCTTCTTCTAGATGCTGAATTTCCAATTAGAAACCCATTAAAAACATTTTTTTTGGAAATGACATGCTATAACTTTTAGTTCTAGTTGAGATTTATAATGAATTTCTTTATTTTTATTTGACTATCTATTAAACCTACAGTTTCCCAGTAGTGAATCATCGTCAGCTTATTAAACTACCCTATCCATATATTTGGTATGCAGTTAATCGAATTCGCCTGGTGACGAGACAATCATATCAAAGTTGATTTACGTTTCCTTTCTTCCACCGGTATTAATATTTCCATAACAATATTATGTATCAGTCTTCTAGAATACACGCTTTGGCAAAGCCGCTTGCCATTTGTTACGAACATATCCCGTCCATCGTGCCTTCTAGACAACAGAAATATCCAAATATCATATGAACATTTGCATGTCCAGACGATGTCGCGCTTGACAGATTTATTGGAAAGCGTCTGAGGAAAGTCATGCCCGGATGCAAGTATTAAAATTCTTTATTGTAATGTCATGACAGTCGTTGGGAAACGGGGGCTGCGTCCATTTCAAATATAACAAGTGTAAACACGGCGGCATTATCACTAATCCCGCGTGGTTTCAGGATTATGCTGATGTGCTGCCAAATATTGAATTATAACTGCGAGGCTGAGAAAACAGAAGCGGATTTATTTTGGTGGGTATAGCAAAAACCGATTACTATATGACGGCACTTGTCACGATACAAATTTCGCACGATAAATTTGTGTAAATAGCTGACACAAGATGAATTGCCAGATTTTTCACTTCACCTGTTTGAAACGTTAGGATAATCAAAATCGTCCGTGTAAAGTAGCTTACAATTTGTTCCCTCATCCATTGTGAACGTAAAAATTTAGAAAAAGTATTTACAAAATGAATTCAAAAACAGCTTTTCGAGAAAATTCATGATCACATACTAATCTCTGTCTATTAGGCATTACTTGATATAATGTTGTTCGCATTTATAAAAGCCAAGAAGATTAATTTTTATCCGAAAAAAGTTTTCCAAGAAAAATGAAGCCTAAACCGAAAACAGCTAGACAAGATTTCTTATTTGTGTATACTGGAACCATGCAATCAATAGTTGACGTATATTGCTTGCTTGAAGGTCATATAAGATATGGATTGCAATTTTAAAGAATTTTAAGTCTGTAAAGTCAAATCTCAGTAGCAAATAATCCGAATAATTACAAATTTAAATTACAGAGATTTGTATAGAAATTACTTTAAGATTTTGGGTATTAAGTTATTCATCTATGTAGTATTGATTTGCATTTACAAAACGGAAAACTTAATCACGAAAGATGTCGGGTTGCTAAGGTACGTTTACGTAGTACCTCACTTACACTGCATCGATCAGGTTGCACATCGGTACTACCTATGTAGCCGGTGGCGCTATCTTAATTTCAGAATACGCGCTCAGTAATTGCAAGTTAGTCATTTGGTTTTCGCATACAAATATTGAAAATCACACCGCAATTCATGTAAAATTAGTGAAAAGCTATGGAGGAGGCGTGATGAATCGAAAACAAGTTCGGTGAAATCTTGAAGGTTTGCGATGACAACAATCAACGACGACAACAGACGGCAATCAACTGCAGATTAATACGTTTATAAGGGACAATCGACGGTTGAAAATATGGAAATTTTCTATAAGGACTGCAATTTTAAAAAGATCTCTCCATGCAATCCTATCTAAATTGAGCTTTCATAACCGTTGACCAAACGAAACAAACTGTAAAAATTGAATCGGCGATGTAAGTTATATCAACCTATCACAGCTAAAACGACTTTTTATAGAGCATAGTAACAGAATACAAAGCCTGGGTTTAGCATCATATTCCCGAATCAAAAAAGATTCAATGATATGGAAGCATGCGGTTCCCTTACGCCAAAAAATTCAGTGTTCCAGAATTCACAATGAAGACTCTGGCAAGTGTTCTTTGGAATGCCCAATGAATACTGCTCATCAATTTTTTAAAACCAATCACCGACGAACAGCATGTATATGTATTGTTAATCTCTAGCAACGCTCTACCAAGCTATTTGACAGACACTAAAAGACTGGAGAAGAGGCGTCCGGTTCTGGTACAACAGCGCAAGACCGTACATGTCGAACCGGTGATATGTTCGTTTGATTTTGCCGCTTCTAATTTTAATTGCCGCTCTTAAGTCGATTACTATTTTATTATTTCTAAAGGTTAATTTATGGGAGGTTACTGTTTCGAAACTTCCGAAAACGAACGCTTGACAAGCAGGTTTAGTATTTATCGCCGATCGAAAACAGTTCTTAGAATCCGTTGTCTGTAGAAATGGCCCGGGAGTTCCACGTGAAATATGGTGAAATATTCCAGCTGCTGGACACGTTTGTTCGTTTTTCTCGACTTTAGATCTCCTTTCGATCCGGTTTTTTGCGAAGAGCTCAGCGCTGAGAAGTACTGCAGAGACGGCTTGGGTTTTCGATAGGTGTCCATCGCGTGCATTTTCGTATCGCTGTTATCACCGTACGGTGAACAGGACAATCGACAAGTGTCGGATTTAAGAAACACGCTGGATTTTAACCCTTGGTTAAATATCGAATCTCTTTCTGCCTGCGAGTTTTGTCTGCTTCTTAAGAACCTAAGAACACCCCAAATTGTGCCTGCCTCTCTCTACTTCCTATTTGAAGAAAACTAAGGTAAAAATTGTTATTGTGTTGTGAAAACTTGTTCCGAGATTAATTTGACTGGTTTAAAGGGTTAAACCGTTTTTTTTATGCAACGCAAAGCGACCTTCCGTGGTCAATTGCTATTAGTTGTTAATCGTAAAGTGTAAGTAATTTCTGCAACCTCGAACGTCACTGGCTGCGCAGATCTGTGTGTTTAGTAAAGTAAATATCGCAAGCCAGTGGCGGCGAGCTCTTTGTTTGAACATTCCAACTTCTCTTTGTGTCCAACTGCAATTATTACCGCTGTGGTTGTATTTGTTTTTGTACTATGTGTGTTACTAATTTCAAGCAATAGAATTATATTTGTCGTGAAATTCACCATATCTTTTATTTGTGTGTATTGTATTGTGCATGAACTTTGTAAGCTTTACATACAGGAGGAGGCACAATAAAGATGAGTTCGATTCCCGTAAAGCTGCTGGTCTCTCGGCCTTCCACGAGAACCTGTAATCAGCTGTGATTAGGAAGATGGTCCCCACTAATTTTGATTTACTCTGTACACAACCACGTTCGATTTCCTTCCCTTAAGCGTTTCTCGTGAACCACCCCTACTCCTCTGAGCTAAACCGATGGCACTTCTATCTTTCCTGTTGCGGGTCGATGAAAAAGCTCGTTTGAGAGGTTCTCGGCTATCTGCTCCATAGTCCAGCCCTGGCTCCTTCTTCTCCGTCCTCCGTTGGTGTAGACCTTATATTTCCAAGTCACTGTTGATCTTGCGTTATAGGCTGCTAACAGACTTTCCATTGCTGAAATAGTCGACCTCTTGGTTTGTTTCCTTCCGACTTCCCCTTTTCTTGCTATTCATATTACTCTTCTGTCAGTCATTCTTTGCACATGCTGGATCCACTTCAAGTAAACTGTTGTTGTATATCTTCGTTCCGGACGCGCGCTCTTTTCCTGTTATATACCTCAGCGTCTTCATTTCAGTTGTTGTTAGCATTGTATTCGTTCTGCTATTATCTGCTCTTGCCTCAACACCATACGTCATCTCCGATTCGACACAGATCTCATGTAGTTGTTCTTCCGTGTGCTGTCCGTTAGGTAGTTAGCTATTGTAAAGGCTTTATTAGCTTGTTGCCATACTTCCTCTGCTAGGTGTCCATAGCTCGTAATAAATGCCGTCAGGTAGCAGAAAGATATAACCTACTTTATAATTTTATTATAGAGCACCAGTTTACACCTTGTCGTATGTTTTCATTTCTTTCTTTCTTTCTTCCGTTTTTCATTTATTAGCACCATTGAATAGTCATTGTCATATAACGACACCGACAAGCTTTAAAAGTGAGCCAGTACTTGTGCTATATCATAGGCGAGGATAATTTCGAAAAGTATGATTTTTTATTCGATCTGTTTGCTGTAAATAAATCAACTTGATTATAATTCGCGAATGTACGTTAGTAACCCGACAACCCTCGTACTACGAATGACGAATTTGACTATGGATATTTGCTGTTATTATTAATACTTAACTAACCAATTACACCACAGCGCTGTAGCTAAATGTTTCCATCTATTAAATAGTAACATAATACAGGGATTGTTTGCACTACTACGTACTCATACATAAGTATAGGATTGTTAATCATGATGATAACATGTGATTATTCATAAACGAATAATTTTATTTTGATCTCTGGATATATGTTCACGGTTTTAATAGCCATCGCAAGAAAAGCAGAATAATTTTATTGTATTTGCACGTAAGAAAAAATCTTTGAAAAGATACGTGACATGGTAACGAAACTAAGCAATTCATTAGTTTTGCGTTCGAACGTAGGGGTTGGTAACCAAACAGATGTTTTAGTTTTTTCACTTTCCACAGAAGTTATCTAGATAAACTGTTAGGTTTTATAGATAACTTAAGGTTGTATAGTGGCTATTCGAGAGGCATACAGTTTATTCAAGAATCAAGATATACCTTAAACTCAGACATTCGGTAAATTTTTGTAAGTTAGCAGTACTAACATAGAAGCTTCCAACTAATTAAATAACAGCATTACATTACTAGTCTGTCGGCAAAATGGTTTTGATACATACCCTACGTTATTTTTTGCATTTAATGCCTTTTCGTTTCTTCGTTTACTATTGTAAAAGTTTCAACACGCTATTAAAACGTTTTGAACAAAAATTGTTCCTTTGAAATATTTCTGTTTCATTTTCAGTTTTAAATATGTTTACAGCAGCTGTACCGTGAAGGCTTAAATTGAGTTCATTTAAATAATGTAAAATAACAGCTAAGGTGTCTTAAGAAATTAAGACCGTTTTTGCTAAAGGCTATTAAAACTGTATTTGACTGTCCATCTCGAAAAAGCAATCGAGTACTTTGATACAGGGTAACTAACGTACTTCTGATTGTAAAAGATGTTGCGATTTCTATTTATTATTCAGTAGTATTTAATTTTCTTCTATGGATCCCATTTTAATAACCACTGCTCTAGTCTACGACAACTTGTTGCTATTTGTACAATCCCATTAACATGCTTATTTGTCACATTTCAATAAACAGTTCTAGTTATAGAATATAATCGTTAGCCAAACAAGTCTTCCAAATCACGGGTATGACCTCGGCAAGTCGGCAACATCAGTCCAGTTCACACAATGACATATTCTTTGGTTAACGCGATTAACAAAGGCAAAACAAAATGATGACCATCATAATCCGCATATATTTGGCATCTTTTTTCTTCCTTTACACAATGTGCTCCAATTTTTACCAGTAAATGCTTCTTATTAATATTATTATAACCACAATTACAATTTTGGTGTTAAAGTTGCCGATCTGAAAAGTAACCGAACTGCTGGATTAATAGGTATGGTATTAGACCATATATTAAAATATACCATAACACCTCTCGTATTCTGCGCAGACACACCAACTTGTTGATACATATTTACCAATTTTCTATCAAGAATAACTGATTTAAATCATTTTGTATTGTCTGTGTGTCATTGCTAATAAATCGACGAAGAAAGTTGAGTTACATAATGTACAATTGTGTTCCTGCTAGGCATCCTTCTACAACTTATAGCTCCCGTAACCACTTTTGTTGAAGACACACCGTCGAGATTGGCTTCTAGTCGAAAATAATGTATAGTTGGAATTGGGCAAAGTAGCTGTTGAATAATAAAATTGGAAGACAGCGGTTTTGGTAGTGTTTATGACACTAGTGTGTTTGTGATGTTACAATTGTATACTTTGTTATGGAATAATATCAAACAAGTTTCGAAACATCCATTCTTAAGAATGACATTACTTAGTGGAATGTTCACAATTCCTATAAACATGTTGAGGCTATGTGTCACATTTCAATAAACTGTTTGACTTGTAGAATCTAAATATAATTTAAAAAGAGTCCCAAATCCTTACTAAACCAGCGACATGAATCCAAATAGGCGTCAGTTAGAATTTGTCTGGCCAAACAAACATTCCTTTCTTTCTTTGATTATTAAATAACCTACCTAAAGACAAAATTTCGTTATTGCTGATGCAAGACTTCGATTGTAATCGTAAAAAATCTTTGTATAAGAACATGAAATAATTTTTTAATATGTACCTTAGTCTTCGCGCTCAATCAAAATGTTTTTGATATATATGATGATTCTAAACATGTGCGAAACACTTTAACCACGTACAGTTGAGGTTATTTAACCCCTAAATCACCTGGCAAATGTTAAAAATTCGAAACCGTTACGGAGATATGGCGTTTCAAATGTTTTTTACATCAATTCGCTAAAATGTAAATATTTTTCTTATCCCATTTTGATGAACTTCATCGTTTTGAAAAACTAACAGTCCAAGCGTAATTTTCACTTTAGAAAAATTTACCACAGAGTGTGAAAAGTGGATGAAATCTAACCCAGAAGTAAACACTTTGGTATAAAAATTTAGAAACTAGGTGTACGTATTTAAATCCGTCTTCTCGAAACTTTGTTTTATAACCCTTTAAATATAAAATTTTCCAAACAGATTTTAAGAACCTACTTTGGAAAACACAATACTAATTTATACATTTTTCAACCATCTTTTCAGTTCTAGGTTCATCCACTATTCACACTCAATGGTACATTTTTCTCGATTTGAAATTAAATTTGGATTGTTAGCTTTCCAAAACAAGGAAGTTTATCACAATTAGATAAGAAACAAAAAAGATGTTTATCGTTTAATGAATTGGTGCAGAAAACGTTGAACCACCATACATCGGTAATGGTGCAAAATTTAAAAAAATGGTTAAATTATCTGGAGGTTCACGTTTTTTTGCACATGTTTTAAATCACCATGTATACGTCCTATTTATTTAAAAAAAATTTTTTTAAAGACAAATCAAAAAACTACAAATGTAGTATCAGGTTAAAACGAAAATTTATAAAACAGGTTTTAGCTTCCTCAAAACTGGATAAATTGCAAGGAGATAAATGTTCAGTAGAACCTGTTTGTTTGTATTACAATACATGTCATTTTAAATATTTAAACTTAAATAACTTCGCTTGTATTTTGTATTAGATTTTTTTTAATTAATGATCTCATATGCCAAAATTGAATAACAAATGGTATAACCAATTTCGCATATTTTTCAGTTATGCGGTTTTAAAAATTTTTCAATTTTATCATACCTCTACTCTTGACAATATTAGTCGTCAGTATCTTTAATCAGTTGTAACATTGTAATTGAAACTTGAATTTTATACTCCTAATTGATTCCTTCTAGCTTTTTGCTCCGAAAACTTATAAATAATTTTATTTCAAATTCAATATAGTTTTGCTGAGTCGAACAATCTGAATCTATGGCTAAATAGATATAAGAGAAAATACTCAAAAGACTGTCCGCCTCAGCAAATAATCAAAATAACGTGTAATAATATGGAGACGGCGGCGGTCGAACCATACAGTGTTTTCTTATATTCGAATAACAAACAATTCGAACTTTTCAGTGTTTGCTGAAGGCATGATTTCACCTCCCTTGCACGCATTGAACCACAACGGCACCACCCAAACTTCTAAATATGAGTTACTATTAGATTGCTATTCCGACAGAATAGAAAAATATTAAATAAGGCGACAGTAAACGTTTAACATCTATGAGAATCAACCAATTACTGTTTTTAAAATCGCTTAATAGGGGTATGAAGGTTAGGAATTGTAGCGCAGTTTCCTAGGAAACGATAAAAGTGGCCGCAAATACATGAAAAAAATTGGTCCACCTGGCAAGTTTGGTGTGCCCTTTTTCTGGCGCTTGGAGTGCTCCAACTGCTCCCCGGTAGCTACGCCCCTGCATCAATTAATTAAAACTTGAATATATTATTTTAAATCATTGAATGATTTTCTTGTACAATCAAATATCTGATTATTCGTTTATGATATTAATCGAGGTTGCTATTAATTAGCTATTCAATTTATAGACTATTCTACGAGGTGTGTTCAGTTGCTTTTATAAAAAATGTATTCAGCAATTTAATTACATATAATTACCGTCACAGTTAAGGCATCTATCCGATTGTTTTACTAACCGACGCACGTATATCCTGCTCATAGAATTCTTGTGGCTGCTGAATGAAGAAGTCTTCCACAGCTATCTGTACTTCTGCGTCAGACTCAAAATGCCGACCTTCTAACGCCTTTTTCATGGGTCCAAAGTATGGAAATCGCAAGGCCATAGATCCGGGGTATAGGATGTATGCTATAAAACCTTCCATTTCTTTCGTTGAAGATTCTCTTTTACCACATTAGCAACATGAGGCCTAGCATTGTCGTGCACCAAAATGATCCCGCGCGTACGTTTTCCTGGACGTTTCCGTCTTATTGCTTGATGAAGCTTGTTCAAAGCTTAATTGTACAGACTTGTATTGACATTTACTCCAGATTCCTTAAACTTGACAACAAGAGTCCTTCATGGTAAAAAAAATGTTTACATCACCTTGCCTGCAGAAGGTTGTGCTTTAAACATCTTCGGTGGGGGTGAACATGAATGTCGACACTGCATCCACGATAACTTACTGTGTGGCTCGTAGTAATGGCAGCTTCGTCACTAGCAACTATTGACAAAAGAAGGTCATCACCATTTTGCCTATAGTCTGTGAGGTGTTGCAGAGATAAGCCCATTCGCAAGCATTTTTGTGCATTAGACAAGAGCCGAGGAATCTATTGCGAACAAACTTTGCTGTAACCCAGTACCCAATACTATGGACAGATCCTACACTCGGACCAACAATTTTTGAAACTTCTCTAATTGAAATTCAACGATTTTCTCTAATAATGCAGTACACCGTGCACCTGATCGTGGCTCATCCAGTATCCCCTCTCCTCCATTCTGAAATTTTCGGCACCATTCCACCACAGTTGAGTACGCAATACGTGCATTTCACTACACTGCTTGCATTCGTGTATGAATCTGCAATGGCTGCACACCCTCAGCGCATAAAAATTGTAGGGCTGCACGCTGATCAAACTTGGACGGATTTTCAACAACAAACGCCATTTAAAAATCGAAGTTTTAGAAGTTAGAATCAAATTCAAACGCCAGAAACTTATTAATGTGTTGCTTACAAGTACTACTAACATTAACAAACGTCATTAGAATTATTGCATTTGTTTGATGGGTTTCAGTTGAACAAGGCTCGTATTAACCGATTATTCGCTTCATCAGACACTTAATTATGTAGCTAGTTCATTAAATATTCTATATTTTCAATAATTTGGCTTTATTATTTATTATTGTAATAGAAGCATATACGAACAAGTAAGATGGTTCACCACATAGGTGTAATTAATAATCAACCAAAATTACGGAAATGTGAATATTAAAACTAAAACTCGCAGGGTTCTAACCACGAGGGAGTTTTCTAGGCGCAAGCCGCACAACAAACACGTGTGTAAGAGAGGCAAGGAAAACTTGTAAGTAAATAGTTTGCAGGATTGTATTTGGTAAGGGAATTGACCAAACAACCACAAGAGAATTCTTTTTGGATTCTTCTTGGAATCAGAATTCAAGAGACCTTAATGCCAAAAACAGGTCCCCATACTTTGCTCACTTCTCTTATGTGACTAGTGCGGAAACTTCTCATTCATTGAGAAACATCTCTGTTTTGCAGTTACATTTATTATAAATGTGTGATTATTGTTGGTAGTGATGTTTTTGATATGGATCTCAGATTATATTTTAAATAATCGATTATTCACTATTTGCATAATCAAATAATTGTCCGCTTAAACGATCATCCAAATAATCGACCATTTATGCCAATTCATCTTCGAATATTGATTTCACAATCGCACAAAATTATTTATGGGTTAGTAGTGATGCCTTTGCAAATTATGAACTAATCAAATACACACAATTTTACTGCTACTGCATACGCGTGAGATTTTTTTGTTCGCGCCTTATAAGGCATCAATTTTTGGTTAGTTTGATACCCACCTATACCTCCAAATCAGTCGCAATAATAAAGGTTTTGAGAATAAAAATAGAAGAAACGAAAAGAATGGAAAAAGTGGAATGCCTTTTTTAAAATACCAGTACAAAATATATCTTCTCGTAAAATATTTTCCCTTTGTTGTGTGCTACAAGGAAAAAACAACGTGTAAATTCTGCAGATTATTTCTGGCCCGAGTTTATTTTTATAAATTGCCGAGAAGCGACCAGGCAGTTCATTTAAACCGAATTGATGTTAAAATAGCCGTTGTCCGATAAAGTTCGCAATTAGAATTTTTCTGTAACGAAGCATCTACTTATACATAATTTAATCCGAAAAGACGTATAAGGAGGCGGCCTGCGCGGGGGTCAGTCGAGCTCATGCACATGGATGTTGCGATGCCGTAATCAAACTGTCAAGAGTGGAGTCGTTTACCGAATGGGTTGTTCTCTAATAAGCGGTCATACGAAGAGCTTGTTAGATGTGTCCGCTTGTTATTCTCGCGGCGCACTTCACACAGGCGGCGCAGGACATGTGTAAGGGGCCGGTTATGATGCATCCCCGTAAAAACCGATGTCTGCCTGCTTGTTGCGACAACATCAATAAATATATTAGATGTTTTGCGTGGATCGTGCGGCAATGCGACTCTAGTCGTTTACGCTTAGATGACCGCTCATTATTTGGATTGATTTGTTGATCGAAGAGCTCCCCTTTATGAGCATAATGATGCCGATATAGACGTGCGTGCACTGCAGAGCACCTCCTGGTGGCCGCTCCGACGAGGTGTCTGTTCTCACATTGGCGCATTCCTGTCGGCCCGGATTCGCACAAAATAAATAATTCATGGGGGGATGCGGCAAGGTGATATGAAAACAAGTTGGTCGGCATGTGTTTTTCGACCCATTGTTGTGAGGAGTTATGCGCCCCGCCGCCGATATCGCGTCCAAACGATCTAAAACACACGTGTCCGCGCTACAGATCGTCATAACTGCTTAGATATGACGAGGCCGGCCCTGCAAAAAGCTCGCGCTCTCCTGCGAGCCGCGGCCACCGAGCCCCGCGCATTCCTGCTGCCCTCGCCGAACAGGCTTTCTTCGGTATAAATATTTCTATATACATATCCATATAAATAATTGGTGAAGCGACGAGTCTGGTCGCAACCGCCCCACAAATCACGCCAGGATCCAGTTTTAGGCTAAAACTGAACATAAATTTATATTATATCGGGCAGGATCCAATTAGATGAAGTTTTGTTGGGCTCGGCCCGGTCGGTGACAACGCCGAGCAAGCAGTCGGGCTGTCACAGAACTAGTTTACTTGTCGAGGGCCTGAGTTATTCTTGAGACCCTCTATTTCGTACTCGTGAACTTACAAAAAAAATATGAGCAAGACAGTTCGCTTGGACTTTTCCATACTTCAAACTGTCTTTGCGTATTTACCAAAATGTGCAGTATGTACTAAATTTAAAGCTTTAATAGAAATTTCGGAAACGATAAGAGACACAACTTCGCTTAAATAAGAAGCAGATGGCAACTTGCAAGACTAACTTATTAATGTTATTGTAACTAATAAGCTCTTGATCAATGTACATAGCAAACCAAACGTGATTATCGTTTATTCAGTATACGACTACAAACAGTAGAGGTTGAAATTTAAACCTAAAGCCGTTTTAAACCAATAATTCGCTTCGAAGTAAAATAAAAACTGCACCTATAAAGCGTCTGCTCTCTTTCTAGATTATAGAAATGATAGATTAAAGCATATGCGTACCTAATTTGCAGATTCCTTGGTAGGCTAAGTTTCTAATAAACCATGCAATACTAGGTACAGTAGTCATTTTAGCAAATTGCCTGCTTATATTTCACCGAAAGTAAAGTAAAGTACATATTTTACATGAGACATATGACTAAACTGTGGCAAAACATTTGCCATATGTGCAACAAATATGTACTAAAATTGTTTCAAATGTGCAGGATATACAGTGTGTCCACGGATGGAGACACAAATACATGTAAATGAGACATTTTCAGATTGAATATTGATATTCTAGATTAAATTCCTGCCTAGTCTCAAACTGTCCGCGTATATTGGAAGAAAGTATGAAATATTAATGGATTTGTTGGATGTGCATTACAGTGTAGAGTTCATAGCAATATTTATGTAAAATATATTAGAAAATTTTTATAAATATAAATTCAAAAAATAATAATATACTAGAATAATTTGTGGGGAAACGAATGTAGCAACACATTTATGGAGTTAGTATATCAACATTAATAGAAACATTGAATTCCTTAACTATACAGGGTGCAACATAAAGTGATGTTTTATATATATATATATATATGTATACATGTCATGGACAAGTTTAACAATGCTTTAATAATGTAAATAATGTAACAATATTTTTAATGTTATATTTTAATACTAAATAACTAATAATCATAATAGGAGCTCAAAGTTGCTTCCGTTAACTCTGATACAAGCATCCGTAAGTGTTCAAATATTCCAGCAGTATCTCGAATAGTCCCACGTCTCAATTCAGTTCAGGTACTTCCGTTTAGTATACATACTTTATAAGTGACCCCTTAAAAAATCTAAAGGACTGAAATCGGGAGACCTTGCTGACCAAGTAATAGGCCCACCTCGACTTATCCATCATAATGGAAAAATATTATCTAGATAATTTCTTGCTTGAGAGCTGAGGTAGACGAGAACACCATCATGCATAAACCACGTATGCTATCGTCGCATGACAGGCACACTTTCTAGGTTTGGCAAAATATCTTCCACAAAATTAATATACGTTAGTCCGTTCAACCGCGGAGGTAGAATAAGGAGTCCAATTAGGAAATCGCCAGTAACGCCGCACCAGACATTAATTAAAAATCTTTGCTAGTGAGAATTCACTCTAACAGCATGGGAATTTTCATCTGATCAAACATACGATGCATGTGTGCGTACTCTTCTTTTGTAAATTGAGAAGCTACATTAACTTTTAGTAATTAATTCCAAAGCAATCCTAATTGCTAATATTTAAATAATGCTATTCGAAAAAATGTCGTTTAATTTTGAAACTTTCTTTGTCCATAACTTTCTTGGAGAACATTTTCAAACAAATGTTTATATGGATGTTTATCTTATTTTAGGTCGCAGAATATATCCCTAAACGGGTGGTATAACTTTATGTTATACCCTGTATATTCAACAATGTAACATGCAAATCAAGTAAACATTTCAAATCAACATAGCCCTTGAAAATGTAAAAGACGAAAACGTAAAATTGCTTTTATTCATATTGAACTTATTCATTCTTCACCATGTAAATCATCACCAGCTGTGAAATGGAATATTGTGTGTACCTATATCTACATTTTCTTCGAAGTTTTCCTTTTTAATTTGTGGCTGTTATACTATTTGTGCCTAGAAAATAGTCTCTCAATAGCTATTGTAGATTCACACGTCTATTTCAACGACAACTTACTGTTACTCATATCAGCACCACCTAAATTTCCTTCTATATTATTATTCCTTAATATCTCATACGCTGGGTTTTTTGTTGACCATAGGTATCATTTCTGAATTCATTGTTCTAACCATATTCGAAGAGTCGTCTAGGTCTTAAAGTAAAGCCAAAGGTTCCTGACAAACTAGATTTGTTTTTCTGTTTAACTACGCCTGGAGACGATTTTTAACTAGAGCTTCACATTCAGCTGTAGAAACTGCACTCTTATGATATAACATAATCATAATTTATTAAAATTTCTTGTATTTATTGCATGAAATGCAACTTTCCACCAAGATTTCCATCGGGTCAGAACTGGCTGAGATAGGAATGCTATATATGAACACGTAGGAGCTTCCCAAAAATTTGTTTTCAGTAATAATTAAATGATTTCCTTTGGAGCAATAAAATATAATGCTTTTGGCAACATGGTTCAAGACATGGATAAAAACTTATATTTAGACACTTAGACGCGTTAGAAGTTTAAATAACTGACAGACACCCACTAAAATGTTATCTAAAGAATGATATGCTGTAAAACGTGATAATGTGCTCAAAAATCTTAAAACGCGATCCCATATTCATGTATGATTACAAAAGACAAAATGTTAAGGAATACATTTTATAAAATTGGTACTTGGGTAACCTTGGTGCCTGGTTTAGACAACTACATGCCAAAGCAACAAATCATGCACATTTACATTTTACGCAGTCTACGAGTATAGATACCCTTGTGGTTAAACTTCTTATCAAGTCATGCAAACGGTCCGTCCTTCTCAAATTTACAATTTCATTTTTAAGATTGGGATTAATACAGGGTGCGTCAATTGTTGTCGGTGACGACTACTCCTTAAAAATACCATTTACTTAAAGAATACTGGGTAAACTTACATCTAACAATCTATAAGAAATTCTAGTAGTATTCTAATATCTTCACCGTGAACATATCCGACTTTCACTATATTTTCCCTATATATTGATATAATAGAGTGAAACAGTCCGTGATGTACGCGTAATAACGTATGGAACATAAGTTTTGAGAAAAAGTTTGCCTTGAAATTTCTACTCGATTTTGATGTCTCATTTAGTTACCATGAAACCGGTAAAGAAATCGTGTTTTGTTTTTATTGATAAACGTCAGTATCGCTTTGTTGGACGGTTGCGCAAACGTGAAATTGTTAACTTGTGCAGAGATCAAAATGTTAGCAAGGCAACGATTTATAGGACAATAGGAGAATGCGAAGAAGGTATACCTACCTTGCACTAATGGATGACCTCATGTTTTGTCACAAAACAGAATTAATAGACTGGTACAATCCGCTCAAGACAGAAATGGAATTTCTACTCGAAAGCTGGGTCGCCGTTTCGGGGTTTCATACAAGACCGTCCAGGGAATTTCGTCCAGAAATGGTGTACATTATCGAAAAAGAAGGAAGTATCTCAAATACATCCAGGCACAGCACGAAAGAATACCTAGATGGTGCAGAGCTTTGTGACGAAGGCATTTTGTGAGGTATCGTGTGATTATAAGGGATAACGAGAAATATTTCACGCTGTCACATTCTGAAATGAAATCTAATATTGAAAACTGCCCAAACGAAGTAAAATTCAAAGCCAAATCGAAATTTGCTGACAAAGTATTAGTTTGGTGCGCGATTTCTGAGACTGGGATTTCAACACCCATGTTGGCCGAGGGTCCCGGTTGCGCATATTCGTCGCCCGTTTACGTACGATCAGGAGAGTTAAGGCAGAGTTGTTTCCGGTCAGTACTTGGATGGGTAACTCGAAGGTTGCGTTAACACGGTGTTTTTCTCCCTCAAGCATTGATCACTATGGGAGAGCAGATCAACAACCCCCCCCCCCTTATGGGAGAGGCCCTTGCCCAACAATGGGATGTTGCGGGCTAATAAAGAATAAAGAAAGTTGTTGGCCGAGTTCGGGGAGAAGCTGTGGATGCTGGGCTTTATACCCAAAGATGTTTACCGAAAATGTTTAATTTTAGGAATATCCATTATCAGAGCGACTACATAATATTTTGGCGTGATCTTGCTTCGTGCCATTATGCCAGGAGGACTCGGGAATGGTTGGAACAGAATAATGTCAATTATGTACCGAGAGAAGATAACCCCCAAATGTCCCTCAAGCTCCGTCAATAAAAGAATTTTGCTCATTATTGTGTCGAAAGGTTTATGAAAACGGTTGGGAGGCCCAAAATGAACAAAAAATGCAAATTTTTAGAAAAATTCGGGAGGTGGACCCGTCAGATGAGACAAGTCTTAGCCAAATTGCATGCCATTGGGCACCATGGTCCGCTATCAGTTTTGTAGATTAGTTTTCATGTTGTCAAAAGATGTATAATTACCCATTCATATTTAAGTTTGATTACAATTTCATTTTGCTGATTAAGCCTGTTGATATTTTCTCAAAACTTATGTCCCATAATTATGTTAGTACATCATTCAATACTAAACATTTTCATACACTTCCGGTTTCGCCGGAAATGACCCCCACTTGTTTCTATAAAATAGAAAATCCATGGTATTTTTATTTCTTTTGTATGTAGGTATAAATCTGGGTTTAAAACTGCATTTCAGTTGCTGTTTGGAGAATTTGAACGTATAATAATAGGTTTTTAAAATAGCAATTTTATTGTATAGAGGGAACAAAGCCTTTTTCTCAAAATTACTACATATTTGAATGTTCGCCATTTTTGTGGGGGTTTTTTAATTGCAGCCCTTTTGTATCTGTTAGAATTATAGGAATTATACAGGACCTAAAATTTATAGATATTGAATGATCGGATTTGAATAAACCGGCTTTAAAATTGAGAAATATCGAGTTGATCTTTCTATTAAAGCTAGAGTGTTCGGAATAACTATTCTATTTGATTAAAACGCTTTATAGAATTCCCTGCTGATGTTTGAAAATCAACTTTTCTGGATAAAATATTCCCTAGAAAACAATATATAATTTCCTTATCTAGGTTTGGATTATTTTGAGCAACTGTTAGGATTGACCAATTAACGGTGTTCCCGGCTATTCCAAATTTCATTACAATCGGCCCAATACCTTTTATTTATACTGCACACGCACATACAGGTGAACAATTGTTTAAACCTTCTATTGGGTTTCTTTAAGGTCCTGAATATGTATTTCTGTGAAAATTTCTTTATCAAATATTTTCGCGAGTTCATACTGGTAGAACGGTAACTAAAATTGAAGGATGTGTACGTTTGTTGGTTGTGAACATGGTTAGCGCATGATGCACACGGCCTTGATCACTTACACATGATGGTAAATCGTATACTATTTATACAACAACAGTTAAAAATAGATAAGGAACACATTCATAGCCCAAAACTTGAATGGACAAACAAGCCGGCCCACGACCACAATGGATAATGACGGGTTGAAATTTAAAACCTTCCATTTTAAATGACAGTGTCCTTTCGGCTCATTATTAAATGTCCACCGCGAGAGACAGAGAAAGCACTCAAACAAAGGGTTCATATATGTTTATTAGGGACGACCGCTATAAATTACCATTGATTAGGACCGTGTGATTATATCTGATTGTTTCTAGAATGAGTCATAAATAATGTCAACTCTGCCTGTATTTCGGACAAGATAACGCCGACTGAAAAGCAAAACGCTGTCCTGAACTCACATCGATTATTAGCAAACTGAACCCAGGTCGTTAAACAGAACCGCCTAATAAGTAAACGTTTAAAATAACCACGGCCTTTTTAAATTATTGCCATTATTATATTTTACGAACGGCGGAATATTTTGGGTGGGATTACTGAATATAAACCGGAACATTGCTCTCTAAAAGTACCGAACTAATCATCCTCCTGTATACCACCTTAGCGTCATGCAGCCATTTTTAAGATTTATTTGCAAAATTCGCTAATGTATCTATTTCGACATGTCCTTCCACTTATTGTGCGTTAGTGAATAGCTGACCCAGTTGCCAGATAAAGGGGCGAATGAGGTATAAGAATTGCGTGCTAGGATTTAAAATAAGTATACCCTTTGAAACACTTTCTAAGTTCTGTCAGATTATTTACGACCAGCAATCTTAACAATGCATTAGGCATTTTCTATTTTCACACAACGGATTCACCCAGTTGAGTTACGACCGTGTAATTACCGCAAGGTAAGTGCAGCGGATCTTTTTTTAAAGGTAAACATCACAGCTTTGTTATTTCAGAAAGGCGAGTTCTTAGCGTTGTAAATTTTTCACTTTTATGGGTGTACATTCTACTTAATTTGCTATTTTCTGGTTACAATGCTACACAATATTTCAAATACAGTATACTATGTATTCAATGAAATTATAACAAACAACAAATGTATCTTATTACAATGTTTAAATTGCATAAGTTATACACATTATAATTACCTTAAATAATCGCCTTCTATTGTCGTAGCTACATTAAAATGCAACCTTCCTATATATTGTTTTTCAATTAGCAGAAAATATATCCAAGATTGTATTATGTGAAAACAATAGGAAAATTGATTAAAAATTTGCCAAGATAATGATGATGAAATTAGCTAAAATCTATCTAGGTGTATACGAGGCTTATTCGCAAATTAAGGATCGTTACGCCGTATAGCGAATATGTAACCTTAAAAAATGCTTAAATACTTAAATCTTAACTTTAACTTGACTTTTCGAATTCCGGTATTGTGGTACAATTTTTTGTATACCTTCGTCATAGAAGGTTGCGGCTTATGACGAAAACCAATTTTGTACCACCTTCCTGAGGTCATTATCTAGAAAACGGTCGCAGGTTCGTATTAAAATAGTAAGGTGGAGGAAAAGGTATTAGTCCTCGACACTAAGACGGAACTGTATGTGGATGGTTAAAAATTCCCCAATGCGTAGCACAGTGCGGGCAGCCGCATGCCGTCGGGCGTTATCGTACATAAGTGCAATTCAAGAGGCCAGAAATCCTTTTGTTCTAAATCGCCTTTTCCAACTTTCTTAGGATCTCACCATGTATGTCTCCATTACTTGTCCAGGAAATCGACCAATACAACGCCTTTCCTGTCCCAAAAAACAGCAGCCATAAGTTTTTGGTTCTCGAACGTTTGCTGAAACTACATTACAGTCGCGATAATCCGAATACGCTTTAATCCGAATTCGGGGTAACCCGAATAGCACATTTGATTTCTCTTTTGCACACTCCGCATTTTCCCACAGAGTAAGTGTTGTCGGGGATTTACACATGTTTCAAGCTATAAATGGCAGAAAGGGGAACCACCGGCGCGTAATTGCATCTGAAACACAATATACAGGCGCCATAAGCCACACTTCAAGAAGAGTTGATGATATGGTTGAATCACACAAATTTAATATAACACAAGGAAGCTCTTCAGTATTTTAAAACTTGTATAACTTGGAGTCGGGAAATTCCTTCTCATCAAATACTATTGTTAAGACAAATTCAAGAAAGGCGGCACATATTAGTAACCAAAAACAGCAACACTTCCTTTTATTGGAAATATGTAATATGAATTTTAAAATTACATACCTACTCGTACAAATATTTTATATTTTATTTTTATTATTTTTTAGTACTAACCTATTTTTAAAATATGATGTACGTAAACATCAGATACGCAGATGATACGGTTATCCTCGCAAGTAACCTAGAGGATCTTCAAACTCTTTTTGAGAAAATTAATACAACAGCTAGAAATATGGACTTAGCCTGAACACCTCTAAGACAAAATATATTGTTACGAACCCAATATCCAAAATTCTAAATTAAATTATTATTGTTTCATAGCTGTTGTAATGTGATTTCAATTAATTGCATACATATTTATGTTGTAAGTAGTGATGTCATTTTACTCAGCAAATTCAAAGTACACTAGAATATTAAATTAGGCAATGTGGAATAAGTAATACGCTTGATAAGGGAAATTGACTAATAACCAGGTCATTGCTTATGGGTGCAAAAGAGAATTTATAAAAGGACACTTAAGATTGAATTAAAAAAGAATAGTAGATAGTGAATAGTTGGCAGAAATTGGTGAACAGAGTGTTCCCAATAACAAACCTAGCAATGGCGCTGTACCTGTCTGTATTATTGTAAGTAGTTTAGTACAATGTTTTAGAATACGTTGTCATAGTCTTGTAGTACGTAGTAATTAATAAATCCAATTCATTTTATATAAGGGTAGTTGTTTCACTGGTGATCCCGGAGATAAGGACAAGGGGCTCATTATCAGTTACAGCCCGTAGGCGTAACAATATGACCATCAGCAAAAATGCCCAGACTCCCATGGTTTTGACAAGAGACTATAGAACTAGTCGAGTGATACACATATTTGGGATCACTGGTAAACGCAAACTGGGTTGTTGCATGGTTTCAATATTGGTGTACGGAATCCAAGTCTCGCTGCCATTCACAATATGGTTCAGGTACTAATCGCCATTAGTTTCATAGCGATGCAGAAAGATCAGTGTAGAAATCATTCGTTGGAGTTTTGTGAACGTTCATGAACATCTTTGGTGCCCATCTCGCACAAAGATTAGGGAATTGTAACTTGTTCGTGGCAATTTCATACAGTACTGTATACGTGAAATTTGGGGAAAATATCCGGCCATTTTCGAAATGGTGAAACACCGAACTTCACGAATTTTCTTGTTCACGTTTTCTACAAGATAGTCGTTGACAACAGAACTTCACGAACCTCGTTCCTCATCGTACACGTTTGTTCCGCCATCTCTGAAATTTCTTCACCACTCTCTGACTTTTTCTGTACATATCTAATAACTAATCATACTTGGCTGAATTTTCAATATCAGTAAGGTACGGCTCGCTTATCAACTATGCACCAGAGTTGCTACGCCCCTCATTCGGCGGGAATATTTAAACAGCCCTTAGTTTCCGAATAAACCTCGTATGATATGTGTGGGCTAAATTTAGTGAATTTTTCATTTTAATACAGACTTTCATCCTTTAAAACATAGCATAACCGTAATGTCAAGATTTATTTAATTTGTTTACAAACTCCTAATAATATTATAGTTTTTAATTCTTCAAGTTCGTTGGGCCAAGCGTTTATATTATTACTTGATTGTTTTCAATTTGTATTCAACGATTGGGCCTATTCAGATCTTCTTCTTTTTCTTCTCTTGTGTATAGGCCAATGGCCTGTTAATTACCTACAATGGAATAGGTATTTCTTCATGTATCATAGAATCTACTTAAATTTCATTATTATCAAAGCAGCTGTTTTCCAAAATCAATCTTTGTAAGCCAAATATACATATTCCTCATAATAAAAAAATCTAATGTTTCTCATATACTGTATACTTTATTTTCTTGATATTTGGCAACGTAGCATTGTTAACTGTAACTACAATTAAATGTTAGTATTGTATTAAAGAAATTATTTCACATGTCACAACGACAAGACACTAATTTTAGAACCCAAACAGAAACAATACCTAGTTTATACAGGGTGTCCTTTAAATGCCTTAAAAGCTTCAGGTAGAATTTTTCCTTTATGAATGCTTAATACAAATCTTCAAAAAAAAGTAGGTATTTGGAGCTTAGTTTTCTTGTACGAGAGTGTTAAAGTTCATA
>JABXWE010035036.1:0-12110 GCA_014611495.1 Limonius californicus
CTTTAACCGGTATTACAACAACAAGTTATAAATTATTTATCAAAATTTTGTATTTAATACTTAATTTGATATATATAATTATTATTTGTAATAAAGATGATATGAACAGTTTCCAGTATGGGAAAGTCCAGGGAGGCAGTCGCGTCCACTTATTCAAGATTGGATTTAGCTATATTGCTCCAAATGGGTGATGAGTATAGAGCTAGTGGTCTTATTAGTGGTTTATACATCAGAATGGCACACTTGGGTGTTAGTGTCGATTTTCTATTCATGAGGGGATACAGTTGAGCTAGTCTCGCGTAGCTTAGATTTAGTTTTAGATTGACATGGATCTTCCAAGTAAGTCGAGTGTCGAGTAGTACTCCCAAGTATTTCACTGCTGCGTTAGTGCGGTTCCAGTGGATGTTATTATTGTTTATTACTGTGCTGGGTGGATTGCGAATTCTTCAGAGAGAGAAGATTTTGGCTTGGCATTTCAGGGGATTTATTTGGATATAATAGAAGCTGTAAAACATACGAAAGCCAGGTACTAAGGAGTATCCTGTATCTGTTTGGTGAGCTCAATCATTTTATTGCCGATAGAGAACGGCGTTTACTTCAAAAAAATTGGAAACGTTTTAAGATAATTATGGTTTTAGCCACATTATGAATGCAGTATCAACATCCATGGTCAATGAGCATCGTAAAATATATAACCGTACTATACTCAATGCTTTAGCGGCTACAGCAGCGGAAAAAAAGATCAGGGAGTACTGCAAAGCAAATTTGACAAGACGGGAGCACTTGCTGATAAATACAACAAAGGTGATGTGGTTATTGTGCTTAACACCCATGCCCCAGGTTCTTGAAGTAGCCGAAAGCTGTTTCCGAAGTTCAAGGGTTCTTTCAAAGTCAGTAGGGTTTTCTTTAATGACAGGTACGAAATGCAGGATCTTCGGGTAGGCTACAAGAATCTCAAAATCGAGGCTGTAGAACAAGAGAAACTCGTTTATAGGTTACTAAGGCTGGAACAGGTTCAGTAGCACGAGACAAGCTCGTTTATAAGTTATTAAGGCTGAAACGGATCTAGTAGAACGAGACAAGCTCGTTTATAAGTTATTAAGGTTGGAACATGTCCAGTCGAACGAGACAAGCTCGTTTATAAGTTGTCAAGGCTGGAACAGATCCAGCAGAACGAAATAAGATCGTTTATAAGTTATTAAGGCTGGAACGGATCTAGTAGAACGAGACAAGCTCGTTTATAAGCTACTAAGGTTGAAACAGGTCCAGTAGAACGAGACAAGCTCGTTTATAAGTCGTTAAGGCCGGAACGAATCCACTAGAACGAAAAAAGTTCGTTTATAAGCTATTAAAGTTGGAACACGTCCAGTAGAACGAGACAAGCTCGTTTATAAGTCGTTAAGGCTGGAACGGATCCATTAGAACGAGACAAGTTCGTTTATAAGCTACTAAGGTTGGAACACATCCAGTAGAACGAGACAGGCTCGCTTATAAACTGTTCAGTCTGAAACATGTAGAACGAGACAAGCTTGTTTATAAGCCACTAAAGGCTGGAACGGATCCGGTAGAATGAGACAAGCTCGTTTATAAGTTATTAAGACTGGAACAGGTGCAGTAGAACGCAAGAAGCTTGTTTATAAGTTGTTAAAGCTAAGACAAGCCCGGTATGATTAACACAAGCTAATGAAAAGTTGCTCTGACAGGGACACCGAAAGACCGAGACATACAGCTTATGATTTCGTAAAGGCTGGGATGAGTGCAGTATATCATTATCCCGCTTGCGAATGAGAAGTATACGTATCATCTTCCTAACATTAATATGTGATAATAAACAAGATTAAGTATAGTATAAAATAATTGAAACATTGCCGTTAATTATTTAAAAGAACCATGATCTCATCTTAACATGGGCGGGACCTTTAACCGGTTGACAATTATTTTTGTTTGTTTAGAATGACAGAAGCGGGACAGCCAGACTTTTCCAGTATGGCCGAGTGAAGCAACCCTAAGTTTCTTGGAATTAGAAATGTGACCCTGAGCCGTTTCTATGGTTTTAAAGTCAGCGGTCGGAGTGCAGCCCCCAGCCCCTTGGAATTTTAAAATGTAGTCTGAATAAAGTCGCATAACTCTACACATGTAAAAATTTAATTGGTATTTCTATAAAATAAATCATTCAATTTAATAGTGCTTTCAATTAGTTTCTGCTCTGGTACTTCCTATATTACCCTGAATAATAAGCTTAATAATAAAAACCCAAAAAAGTATAGACGATCACCTCATTGAACTCGGCGCAAAAACTGCTAACTAAAATCGTTCCGGTTAAAATTCTGTCATTTATTTTATAGAAATCAATGAGGAACAGCAAAGTTTTCGTAAAAATTAGTTTACAATGGACGCTAGTTTCATAGTTCGCCAAGTAGTTGGGAATGGCATTGAATTTTGCAAACCGGCTTTCATGTGTTTCGGTGACCATACGAACGCGTTCAATCGGATAGAACTTCGAGAGACGTATACAAACACTTAAAGAAAAGCAGGAGCCAACCAATGTACTAAAATTAATAAAAGATAGAAACACAAACACAAACGGGGATAAAAATGAGAGACGGCTAACTGAAGATATAGAAACTCTTATACTTGAATATGGATGGAATAATAAACAAAGTCAAACCATTACTGGGCTATCAACTGGTAAATAAAACTATAAACAATGTGTGTTATGCTGATGATGCGGTCGTAATTACAGACACATAAAATAAATTACAGTACATGCTTCATGAATTTGTTGCAGTGGCAAAAATTCACAGCATGACGGTGTCAAAAGAAACGACTGACAGTATCAAAGGAACCCATAGGATGTACCTACTTAAATTATAAATCGAGAGGAAGATGATTGAACAAGTGATGTCTTTTAAATATCTATGAATTTCTACCACCAGTGTTCAAAATATGGTCAAGAGGGGAAAAAGCATGTGATGAGGGGATTAAGAACATCTGGCGGTCCTCGAGGTGTTCCATAGAGAATGAAGCGTATGTAAGTAGAAAGCAAGGTAAACATAATGACTTATAGATCCGAAACCACTAAACCCAAGCACCTTCTGAGAACAGCTGGATTGAGCACCCTAAGAACAATCATCGGTAAAACAAAATCAGACCATGTACATAATAAAGATGTAAGATAACACTACAGTATTGCTGATCTAGTGTCTTTTACAAAACATCGGAAAGAAAAGTGGAATAGCCACGTCGGAACAGCTAAAAACAACACATTAATCAGAATAGAGTGAGACTTAAAACCAGCTGGAAATAATAATCTAGAGCGACCTCCAAAGAGATGGAGAGAAAGTTAGATCTCATCATCAGAAGAAGCACCTTAGCAAATGTGAAGAACCGCAGGCTACACACCCTAAATAAAGATGAAGAAGAAACTTGTTATCCCCTATTCCCTTTATATGTCGGAATCCGAATATTCGGGCGTACACAGTTTAAAGCTCTTTAATTTCCCTCGTTCGATTCTAGGTATTTTTCTCCAACACCACATGTCACAGGCCTCTTCCTGTCTTGTGCCTTGACTGTCTTTGTTTCTGCAGTGTGTGGGAGAATTGGAAATACTAATTTGTTTCCGTGTTCAGTGTAATCTCGTATTTATCCACGTTTTTTTTTATTTTAAACAATTCGTTTGACTATTTTACATCTACGTCTTCGTTTGTAATGAGTACTCCTAAATATATAAAA
Source organism: Limonius californicus (assembly GCA_014611495.1). Classification (NCBI taxonomy): domain Eukaryota; kingdom Metazoa; phylum Arthropoda; class Insecta; order Coleoptera; family Elateridae; genus Limonius; species Limonius californicus. The sequence goes on from JABXWE010035036.1 coordinate 3,733, forward strand.
TGGTAAATTATCTGAAATTGTCCTTTATGTGGAATTGTCTATTATTTTTTGATAAAATTTGGAAATACCCCATACCACTTTCCTCTTACCATCTTTAGTTGACGAAATACGTGTTTAAAAGATCTACATATCGTAGAGGTAAGGGGAAGTTTATTTACTTGAAACAACACCAATCAATCGTATTCTATTATTTTTAGAATGTTCTGTGACCATGATGTTCGTCTACTGGTAGTTCCTGCCAATTGTAAATTGCCACTTTTTTCTAACTCTTCCCGGGTGTTTACAAACAATACTGTATCATCCACTTAGGGCAGACTGATGATTTTTACTCGGCCTATAACAATGCCACCATTCCAATGTTCTAGTGTATTTCTTAGAATATATTCACCATATATATTAAGTACTATTGGTGACAATATAACTTGTAGTGTGGCACCGTTCTTGGTTCTCACTATTGCTTCGCTGTTACTATAGAATTTGTAAATTACCAAAGTTAGATGGTCGGGTTAATTCACCATCTTCTATAAATTAATACCCCAAAACTGTTTTTAATAAAATTATGTTTCGGAAAGTTATTGATACACTAACAACATAAGATTTATTTGACACCGTAGTTTATAAACCTGCAAATAACTTAATATAACTTCACAAAGTTTTCTGGTGCCTATCAATTGTATTATTTCATTCGTTTGAAGGAAATTAAACCTAAACAGTTAGAAAGGGCAATCCCAACAAATTAATAAATAAATTTTGCTACTATAACTATTTTATCATATGAATGTATTTGAAATCAAATGAGAATTTTTAAATTGAAATAAAACGAAAAGTTTAATTTAAAACAAAACAAAAATAAACGAACGGTGAAAACAGAAGTACTAGAATAAACTGTCTCTAAGGTAAATAACGCGAAACCACTCGTTAATTTCATACACCACACTTCATTATAAATTCAACTTCTCCTAACATTAAGTTCTCTGTATATTATTTTTCAGGTTGAACAAGCTCTTTGTACTGAAGAATTAGCCACAGGTTTAGTCAAAAATTGCTTGCGAACTATTTTTGGTTTAATTAAATTTAAATAATTAATCTAATTTAAATATTAATTACGGGCTCTCAGTTTGAGTTGGCTTTCAAGTTAGGTTAATGGCTTGCAGAAATATGAGATCTTACACGGTTGTTTAATTTGACCCTCTAACTCAGGAATTTATTAATTTTATAAAGGATACAAAAATAATCAAAGAAGTCTAAGAGATACTTCTAATTTATTTGAGAGCACGCATAGAACGGAAACATAATTTCATGTGCCAAATTAAAATTAATCTGGGAATTAGCATAGCATTACTTTAATTATCTTTAAGAAATATTATCAAAAACATAGTTTTGTAAGTGATAGAAGTTTATCCCTATTTAAAGTTGCTGTGTAAGAAGAGACATTTCGTAATAAACACCAAAACGTTTGTTATATATTTTTAAGGACTATATAAAAATTCAAAATTTTCTACTAAGTTCGGTATATTCACCAAAATCGTATATAGCTAAGAAATTCATGGGATTTCCGCAATTTAAAAAGTACTCAGTTATTAGCTTTTTGTAGCTTGAGTGGAATAGCCGTAAATAGGTTTCAAGTAGAGACCTACAAATATTTACTTCCACGAAAATAATATTCTTTTTTAAACCGCTACCCCCTTTCGGCCCAAAATTACTTTTGCAACCCCCCTGTTATACTATTCAAATTAATTCAGAATCAACGATTAAACGCCCAACTGATGTCATCCATTACAAAGGAGCGCAATTTATTTATTTGTTCTGTGTGTTTCCGGAAATTTGATGAGATTATTCATCATTTCAAAATTGTGCGCTGTACTGCTGACTGTGTGTTGAGTGCAATAAATCGATAACAAATATTTAACGTTAAGTACGAGCTATACTCGTTGTGTTAAAGATGAATACATTTTTAAAACGATCATTAGAACCTTCCGCTTCTGGGTGTGACAAGAATACAAAGAGAAATAGATTATACAGTGATGAATATCGCAAATATGGTTTTACCGTTATCTCTCTGAACCCCCAGTACGTTCCTTCTCGAGAAGTATTGTCAGAAGAAAGTATGAAGCCATTGAAGCTATTTCGACATTTAAATGCCAAACATCTAGACAAAAAAGGAAAGCCCGTGGGAAAAACAAAAACCAATAAGCCACATACAATTGCCGAAGATCTGATTTTATCAGCAGATGTTGAAATGGTGAAAATAATGGTTGGTGAAAAAGAGGCTGACAAGCTGAAAGCAATACTCGTCTCTAAGAATACTATCCAAAGAAGAATATGTGATATGGCGGGAGATGTTAGAACATAAGCTGCTGAAAATATTAAGAAGTGCACGTACTCTTTATTACAGATGGACGAATCCACAGACATTTCTAACTTTACCCAATGTATAGCATTTGTAAGATACAATACTGGACATGGTATTGCAAAAGATATTTTATTGTGTACTCCATTAGATGGAAATACCACCGGAAGACGTTTATTCGACACTTTCATACAAAGTATAGCCAGGTGTCGTCTTATTTGAAGCGTGGCCCTTCGCAGTACGAACCGCCATAACACTTGTATAGTTATATTGCTCTCTTTCTAGCTTTTTAGTTCGTAGAGGCTATTAGAGCGAGCGCAAGTCTTGCAAATTGCCGCTCTAAAGTTTATTAAATGCACTGCAGTGACTTGTGAAACGAAAAGAGATAGCACTTGCAGTGTTCAGTGGTTCCAAAACAGGTGATTTCTAATGTTATAATTATTTTGGGCGAATACTAAACGCCACTATGACAAGCATATCGGGCGCGAAAGTTTTATTGATGAGCAAGTTATAAAAATGTGGGAAAAAGCTTTAAATCAATATGGTGAAAATGAATGGAAAAATTGTGTAGAAGATCTTATAAAATCTTTGTGGCATCGTGAAATTATAGTGGACGAGGTGAAACCTTCAATAATTAATTTGGGTGATGATTCATCGTACAGTGAAAACGGGGAATATGAAGACGACAACGATTGAACTGTTTTATTAAATTCAAGTGGTCCATGGTAATTAAATGCAATAATATTTGTCTATTTCAATCATTTTTAATTGTGTACAAAATACAAAACGGTTTGTGTTTAACCTATTTTAAACTTTGTACCTGATTCACCTTTGTGTTCCAATTATTTCAGATACACAATTAACACTGCATTTTTAGTTATTAGTATTTCAGTAGAAATATAATTATTTAAATATTTGAATAACTCTTATTTAAATTCAAATTTTTGAAAATAAAATTGAATTGCTCCTGAAAATTAGATGCAATAATAATCTTCAAGCTGTCTTGTCTATGATTTATATTAAGAATATTGATATTAAACATGTAAAATATTGGTAAATTAATGTAGATTTTTAGTTAACTGCAAAAATGCTTAATTATTGTAGTTTAGTAGCTAATTTGAATTCGACACTTGTTTTTGATCACTGGTCTCTTGAGCAAGTGGCCGCCCATCTTAGTTCAACCGGTTATTTTACTTGGATGCGGACTTCGCACCCGTCAAATAAGACGACACCCGACTATACTAATAAGTACGACATTGACTGGTAAAATAAGTTGCTATATGCACCGATTGAGCCAAGGCGATGACAGGACATCGATTTGGTCTGATTGTCAAATTAAAAGAGATAATGCCAAATGCTCCATGGTTACACTGTTTTTTACATCGAGAAGCTCTTGCATCACAATCTTTAGCTTCTGAAATTGATTGCTTTGAAAAATGTCACTAAAGTGGTTCGATCAAGGGAAAGCATTGCAGACAGGTATTTTTCGAGAAATTTGAAAAGTCATGGGTTCTTTATACGCAAATATTTCTTTATAACAGCGAAATAATACGGCTTTCAGTGGGTAACGTCTTGAAAAGAGTTTTGCAGTTAAAAGCGGAACTTTTGATGTACCTGCAAGATGAGAATCCGGAATATGAGAGCATATTTTCCAATTCGCTATGGCTTCTTATGCTGTCTTTCCTTGATAATATTTTCGAGTATTTAAACACTCCGAATAGCGGTTAGCAAGGTCGCTATATTAACATAATAACAGCCACGGACAAAGTTAACGGACTTATAAAGAAACTTAATTTCTGGCCTACTTCAATTGGAAAAAAGAAGTTTGATTCATTCCAATGCGTTCAAGAGCTTATGGAAGACTTAGTTAAGGATGATAGTATGATCAATTTTGAGCACGTGTTTGCAGATATGTAAGTTAGTTTGCACAACAGCAGACTATTTCCTCAAAGAAACAATTATGACAATCACAACTCCGTTGAACAAGCTGAAATTTCGATAAATATGAAAGAACAACTTACTAAAATATCATGTGATGGAATATTGAAACTAGACTTCTTTTCCCAGAGCGTTGATCAATTTTGGACCAAAAGAATGCAAGAATACTCTGAGCTTGCGGACAAAGCTATAAATTGCTTGGTGCCAGTTACTACATCATATTTGTTCGAATTAAGTTTTTCGTCTATGACTGCCATGAAAACAAAAGTAAGAAATCGCCTTGAACTTGAAAATGATATTATTGTGTGTATATCGAATTCCAGCCCAGTCCAGCTTTGTAAGGTTAGTGTCTGAAAAATAGGCACATTAATGTTTTTGCTTTGAAACTTCTTTTTATGTTTACAGTTATTTATGTTTAGGTTCTTGCAGTTATTAAACATTTTACTATTTGAATTTGATTTAGTTTTGTTTACTTTGTGAAAGACAGAAATAAATGTCTTGAAAAGGCATTTTGTTGTATTTCTGAAATCCTCCCGCGACCCTCGAATCCCATATCGCGAACTCCAGACGGTTGCGACCCACGCTTTGGAAACCACTGTTTTAAAGGAATACTGTTTAATGTTTAGTTAAAAGTTATACCTTGTACAACTTCATTTGTGTTGTTGGGATTTTGGAATATTTACCAAAAATAACCAGAACATGCTAGGTTTGTTGGGTAGACATAGAGTCCCTATTTCCACACAACCAACCTGTATGGTAGCAACCTAAATTGTGTAATTCTTAGTTTCTACTGTAGATTTCAGTCTTATAGGGTGCGATCAAAAAACTTCTAATTGAAGTCGCCTTTAAGACATCGGAATGCCTTTGAAAGTTGTTTAAATTAATTGAAGCGCAGCAATTTCATTAAAATAGAAGTCGACAGCAACCAATTAAAGATACACGGTTTTTGTTTCACATGCGATCCCCATTATACTTTTATTTTTAATCGCACCACATAAAGCTCGTATTACTTGCAGAATATCGATTTCATATTCCCCGGTGTATAATTTAAGTTCTACTTAACCAGTATGAGTATTAAGATATATTAGTTGTAGGTATTAGGCTGAAGTTTGGGTTTCAAATTGTAACACTGGAGAACAAAACGTTTAATAGTCGTTGTTCCTCCCAAGGTAATGGAATTCCAGCGAGGTATTCCGCTTAGTAAATCTTAATTATTGAAATAGAGATGTTTGCTCATCTTATGATCTGGAGCCCACTTTAAGCTGTAGGTCCTACATGTCTATATATCTTCATCCGCACAACATAAGCGTAGAACAGAACACTGCTACGATTGTAACAGCTAAAGCATTCAAACATTAAAAAAAATAACGAAAGTTATTTGAAACGGCTTAAAAAATAGTCAAATGTAATTTTGCACGCAACCAACATTCAACAGTGCCAAACTTGTGAAATCGACGGCGCGTGGAGCACAAAGGAAAAAATACCCGGAAAAAGTATGTACATTTTATTGCACCTAACAGTTTACGAAATATTCATTCAATAATTTGACCGAAAAACGGCATCCAAATTGGAACGCTCTGGCGCAAGATATAAGAAATTGCTTTCAACAGGCGATAAACTGATTTAATTCGCCTTTATTATAAAATCCAATTTAAAAGTATTTTTAATAGTGTTGCGAAAAGTAGTTCATCTCTTAATGTTAAGAAAAAAAAACCAAATTAAATCGTAACAAACCAATTTTGAGTTCTCATTTCGCAGTAATAGATACTAAATCTATTTTTCCGGTACGTGCCTGCTGAAGATTGATTACACCTGCCAAAAAACCAAGCGTGAAAATTCGCCGCAGAAGCTTATTAGAAAACCGAAAGTGATGATGGACTTAATAGAAAAGTGCGTAAGAGTCGCGTCATGACACGCATCGTGACGAATATCGCAAGAACGGTCAACATCTAAGTCTTTGATCTTGAATCCGGCTACTCCGGTGAAAGGCGTAGTCTATGTCTGGGCTTGCGGCTACCACAATTCCGTTCTCCTCAGATTCTGTCACATTCACCATACAAGGACAGTGCGTTGCCAAATTGGGATAGTCAAATCCAAGATAATTTTGAACACATGCTTAGAGCGGATAATCCGGCGCCAAAAATTAAGAGTTTCAATTATTTACAAATTTCAGGTCGTATGTTGTAATGACTCGTATTGCAATAAACAGTATAAACCTAAACTTTGCATCTTCTAAATAAGTAATTAAAATTGAAAATATTTTCTGCATTAAGTAAATATAAGTTGTAATAGAAAAATATTTATTGCTATATAAAAAAGAAACAGTGATATTCTCAATTTTATTATTCTGTACTTCTACTATGGAACGTATTGTAATCTCAAAATTTTCGATATTGAGGTTTTGACCGAAACACCTATTTTAGACCTCCAAGAACTAAAAAGTGCAACGCTCCGTATATCAAAACAACTGGACCGATCCTCATAAAATACAACAAATATTCATCGGGTCAAGTTTGTTCTTGAATCTATCAGAGACCGGAAAAGGAAATTATGTAAACACGTTCTTTATTGTCATTTTTTTCTAAACAGCAATTTACAAAATAGTCGTGGGAAAGATCATAGAACGCTTGCACTCAAATCCAATCATTTTTGCTGGACGTTTTAACTTCAAAGTTCAAGCCACTACAATTTTTTGAAAATTCCGGGTAAAGTTCGTTTGTTCAATTGTTGTTTATTAAATTAACTTAATAATGATTTAATAGCCCTTGTGCATTAGAAAATATAGTGGGCAAGGCAAATATAATATAATATTTTGAGAAAAAACCAATGCATCCAAAGTACTTAAAAATATTGTTTGAAATTAGCTCTAAGGAATATGATTAAATTTTGTGACGTGTAAAGGCGTAAAATATATTTTTAAATTTAAAATTTATATTTAATTTATCGGAATTTCATTGTGGATGTCGATAATAAAATTGACCGGCACAAGACATGCGAATTACTCAAGTTTCTGAAATTATGCCGGTTAACCGTTTTCATGAAATAAAATGATATCTGCATTTCAATGATAATCAACAAATGCAAAATAAAATTGAAAAAATTCAACCAGTTATTGATCATATTCAGTCTGTAAGCAGCAAAATACCAATGGAAGAAAATTTGTCCTGGGACGAACAAATAGTACCTTTCAAGGGCAAAATTTCTTACAAAACATACAATCCCAAGAAACCCCATAAGTGGGGTTATAAGTTGTGGGTGCTGTCAGGAGTCAGTGGTTTCTCATATGACTTTGAATTATTCAGTGGCAAAGTAGATGCCGCACAACAGCAGGAAGATTTTGGTTCCGCAAGTAATGTTGTTTACCGAATGAGTCGCAATATACCCAAACATATGCATCACAAGTTGTACTGTGATAATTACTTTACGGGCATTCCTTTGTTCCCTTATTTGGCACAGAATGGAATTGATTGTGTAGGATCTGTGAGAACCAACAGGTTAATAGGGTGTAGCTTTCCCACAGAAAAAATTTGGAAACAAAAGGGCAGAGGTTCCTATTTGGAAAAAGTAACCAAACACAATAATCAATTGGTGAAGACTGTACAGTGGTTCGACAATAAAGTGGTTACCTTGCTCTCCATTTTTGCTGGTAGTCAGCCAACACCCAAGGTTGAAAGATTCTTTAAATCTGATATGTCTAAGAAGGATATTACCTGCCCAGACGTTGTAAAGGACTACAACAAACATGTGGGGGGAGTTGATCTCCTTGATTCTTTACTAGGTCTGTATAGAATTCGTACCAGATCTAAGAAGTGCTACCATAGGCTATTTTTCCACATGATAGATGTCGTTATATGCAATTCATGGTTGTTGTATAGAAGAATAGCAGAACACCACTGCAAGGATCATCCTGAGAGTTACGGGGAAATGACTCTCTTACAATTCAAGGTCGAATTAGCGAAAGTACTAACTACGATAGGGCAAAATCATACGCCATGCAGGAAAAGGGGAAGGCCAACCAATGCTGTTGTTGAGCCACAGCCTCCAAAAAAGAGAAGTAGATACGGTCAACCATCATTTGAAACCCGATTAG
>JABXWE010035040.1:0-16502 GCA_014611495.1 Limonius californicus
CTACCTAACTGACATTTAATTAGAAATAACAAATATAAATAAATATAATATAATAAATATACACTTTTATACTTCTTGTTTTATTATAAGTACAATAAGTGATATCTAATTAAATTACAAAAACGAAATATATGAGGACCATAATACAAACATTATTAACATAAAAGATATTATAAGCGAGTAAACTTAGTTTCTACAATACGTTTCTAAACTGGAACTTACAAAATACTTTTCTAGATTATCAATTGTTAAACATTGTGTCGGATCACTTAATACATGTATGTAATTTATAAACGAGCGTTCAACTTCGTAAGAAAGAAGATTTCACCTACCTGAATATAAAACCAAAAAAATTTAAAGAAAAATACTTAAGTTATTTTGCATATGCATCTAGTAAAAACTTGGCTAAATATGTATTTATGCGCTAAAAAACACAAAAAAACGCTTATAACCATGAAATTTGTGTAGAAGCAAAATCTTAAGAAAATTTCAACTAGGTACTTGAAAACACAAGTTAAGAAAATTTAAAACAAAATACCCTTAAATATGCTAATTAAGGTTTTGCATATGCATTTAAAAAAAACTTGGCTAAATATGCATTAACGCAATTTTAACATTCACAAAAAAAAGCGCTTTAAAACTATGAAAGTTTACACTTAATTAAATGTTGTATTAAAAACAATTTGTGTTCGTAACACCCATCTTCTCCTCGCAACCACTCTGGCACTAAACTTTTTAGTTTATCTATGTTTAAGATTACCCGACCCCAGCCTGACATTTGTTAAAGCAGTTGTAATTTGGTATTTGTCGCGTTCTCATACTGTAAAATGGCACAGTTCCACTGTTTCTAAAGTTTATGCATCGGTTATGGCTAAAATTGTAAATAAGGCAAATGTATGGATACATTTTCCTACAACTGCCGCCGTAATTGTTGATGCTAAGAACAACTGGTCTGCCAAATATGAATTTCCCGATGCTATCGGTGTGATTGACTGCACACACACATTAAAATTCCAAAATTATAATTGAAAGATGTTTTGGACAGTTAAAGGCTAGATTTCCTATTTTACAATATAAAGTGTGAAGTACTAAAACGGAAACAATTCCATCAATTATTATTTGTTGTGTTGTTCTGCATAATAACGCAAAATGGCTTAAAGATGTAGATTTTAATTTCGCAGAAGAACCTAATCATCTTGCTGTGGATGTACAAAATGAACAAATTAATTTCAATATGATTCGCCGTTTAGGTCAGCAGAAAAGAGAACTAATTACCGGAAGACTATTCAATAATTATTTGTAGTTTATATTTAGGATTTCTTAAAAATATACTGTTATACATGTATTTGTTTAATCAAATAATAGCTTTCACATTGCTTACTGTTTACTTGTAAGAGTAATATTAAAAATTTCCTTGTAATGCGAGTTATAATATCCAAGGCCCTTTCTTTTTCTTTTTTAATTTGAGGTACTTGTGATTTATTAAAAACAATTCTATTTTCTTTTAATTTCTTAACTAAACTACTTTGTTTATCTACTCCTTCTTCATCCTCACAACTATACTGATCACTAGTATCAGACATTTTAAATTAAATTAAGAAAACGTGGGAGTACCGATTCATACAAAACTCTAACCAACAAATAACTTGGAACCGTCAACAAATCATATCAGGTCTGTTCATGTCAAAACTAGCAATTGCTTAAACAATAACGGAAAGCTAACAGATGCTTAACATTTTTATTTTTATAATAATTGCGCAATTGCTTTTTCTTAAAGCATGTGCTTTTGCTAATAAGCAATTGCTAGAAGAAGCAATTGCTTAATTTTTATTCATAAGGCTCATTAAACCATACAATTTGCTGTTTTTAGTTAATATTCCTAGAAATTTCGCATTTTATGACAACATGACAACGCTGTGCTTCTAAAGGAAACAAAAATGCTACAGGAATCTGTAATATCGTCGCTTTCACTTGACGAATAAACTCTGTGTACTTCGAGTCCCGCCTGCTTGGGGGCCAGACCCTGGCGATCCTAGCGGACGGGACTATTTTAACGATACTATATAACCCATAAGGCTAACTCTCTTTATAAATATACTGCTCATTGATAAACCAATGACTTCACATAGCCCCATAGAAATAATCTAGAGGCGTCACATCGCAGGACCTGGGTGGCCAGTTGACAGGTCCATTTCTTGAAATCAACTTATCACCAAATCTTGTTTGCAATAAGTCGATAGCTTCGTTCGCCGTATGGCACGCAGTGCCATCCTGTTGCATCCACATCTCGTCGGGATCAGTGCCATCCATATTTTGAAAGAAATATTCATTGATCATTGTCCGGTAACGTTCCCCATTGACAGTAATGTTAGCTCCAGCCTCATTTTTAAAGAAATACGGACCGATGATGCCACCAGCGTGTAAACCGCACCAAACAGTGCATTTTTGCAATTTTGCGATAAAACAATGGGTCAGCTTGCAACTGCCCTAAAGCCCAATCAGCGAAAGGACGACGCAAGCGATGGTCTTGTGGCTTTAATTCCTGCACCAGCTGGATCTTATATGGATGTAGCCCAAGATCTTTTGCAAAATTTTCCACGTAGTGGACGGACAAAGCCCCAACTGCTGCGACCGACGACGAATCGATAATTTTGGATTTTCTTGCACACTTTCGTTTATAGCGGCAATATTCTCTTCAGTACGCACATTCCTTCGACGTATTGGTGTTCTTGCATCCTTTAGAGAGTATGTGGTACGAAGTCTATCCACAATGCGACGGATGGCTTGTTCAGATTATGCGCGCCGTAAAATTCACGAAGTCGTCTATACGTTTCGCGAATCGACGACTGACTTTCAAAGTAAATTTGAATAATTTGATAGCGTTGTCTAAGCGTGTGTCTATTCAGGATGATTTGGCACACTACACTGAATAAAAATGTCACTAATAGCGCGCAAACTGACAACTGATTTCACAGCCACCGCGATCGGAAGTTCTATCATGCTTAAAAAAACACCCAGCGTTAAAGAATTAATGATTTATATATATGATTTTGTGGATATTATTTGAGTAATCACAATCTACTCCAAGGGGTTGTGATTGGAAATACCCGCTGCTGGAGATGGCGAAGTTTAAGGACTGAAGAAGTAAGAATGCAGAAGATGCAGCGACATTCATTATCAAAAATTTTTAACCAGAACTTTAGAAATGAATTACAAATGTAGGAAAAGAACTTTAGATAGGTAATTCTGTTATGTTAGATCCTGCCCCCCATACTAAAGTTTATGTGTGTTCAAACAGATATTTAAAAAAGTTATAAATTACGACAAAATCACACATAAACTTATTTCTTCTATTTGTAATTTGTAAAGTAATAAATTATTTTATAATTAAATTCTTGTTAGTAACTCACAAACTGAATAGTTTCCATCACCAATAGCTTCTTTGCCTATGAAATGTAGATAAATAAATCGATTTTTAATAGCGTAATTTCATGTGGCTCCTACACAATGTTGCATATATCCTTTCTAAGGTTCCAGAGATCGAGCACACTCTATAGTCTATATCGACCGATAGGGTCTGTTCTCCCTACTATTTCCGACGCCGACTAATTTTTTTATTCATAAGTGCATGTTTACACTTAAAACATAAGAAACAGACACTTAATATGAAAACTTTATTATTTATGTAAAATTTAAAACATGTATTGTTTCTCCCGAGCTAAAATTTTACCTTTAAACTTTCTTCTTTTTACTCGATTTTTTTTCATGTAATAGTGGTTCAACACGACGCGAATTCAACTTCGCCTTCCCATGTTCCTTTTCATCTTTCTGCAATTTCTTCAATTTTTCGACAGCTGAAATGGAACACATACATATTAGTTACTATAGCAGTGTGAGGTTAACACAGTAGCATCACTCATCGTCATCTTTGATGTTACTGGACAGATAACTAGAAATTGGCTGGAATTTATGGTAGATTTCATCAGGAAATTTCAATTAAATATATAACACGTTTTATAGTAATTACGTATAGAACGCACATTTTTCATACTCTATTGCAAATTCGTTTTGAGGTAGACACCACAATATTGTCATAAACTTAAAATATTAAAAACTTGCAGAAACTAACATTGAAATAAAACCAACCTTTTTTTTAGATACCATTTGGTACCAGTATATCTTTACCTTTGGTATTTGCGTAGGAACACTGAACGTACTATTAAATGTTTTTACTAGGTAATAAAAAGAATAACAAAACAAAACGAGCACGTTTTTCTCCCTCCAAGTCAGGCGCTGGGTCTCTGAATAGATCTCCATAGTCAAGATACGACATTTCGAAATTTTTGAACATATACCGTATAACATTGCTACTGCAATAAATTCAATTCAATTATTTATTTATGGTTGTAAGTAATGAGCGATTAAGGAAAAAAAGTAAATTAGAGCTGACATGAAAACGTATGTCGTAACTGCCTACATATGTAGTGTTTCGTGAGATAGCTTCACGCTACCCTTAAACAAGTGAATGAAATTGTTACAAACTGTCAATGTATAATGATACAAATTGACTAGAAATCAACTAAATTCGGAAATAAATCGTATATAAGAAAATTACCGAGAAAAATTCTCAAGAAATATGGAACATGACTTTTACGGAAGACCATAACAAATATGAAGGTTTATACGATCACAGAAAAACGAAGTGAAACAAATGGTAGAAAGTGTGAAAATAATAGAGGAATGAATTGATTTTTTCACAAATTTATTTAAATCAGGCAATGATCCCGAAGAAGACAATAATCCAGAGATTACAAATAACGGAGAAGTAACAATAGAAGAACAAGAAGTTACAGAAGCCATAAGGCAACTAGAAAGTAGAAAACTAACAGGAGAAGATAATATAACAAATGACCTATTAAAGTACGAAGAACAGGGAAATAATGAAATTGGTGCAAAAGGTATTTCAACAGCCTAAAATACCCGAGCAATGGAGGATAGGTATGTCAAGAATAAGTAATTTGATAACATGCTGTATATGCGAGTCGGGAATAATGTAAGATTGGTAGGTAGAACGGAAAACAGTTGAATAGAAGTTGTTTACTAGTGATGGTTTTTTCGTGTGTTTCATTATATTATATTTACATATATCAATAAATAGTTTACCTACTGGCATTCCAGTCCGTACATTTAAATAAATCTACAGATTATGGCACAGGTACTGGCCAGTAAAAAGAAAAGAAGAGGAGAAAAACCGTAAAAAAAAGTAAAAATAAAAACTGTAAAAAACCTACTCTTTAAATGTCAGTGTCAGCCGAGGAATAGCATCAAGTGATAAAATTGAAAGATAAAGACAACTATCAGTTATGGAAGTTCCAAGTCAATATTAAAAGCGAATAGGTTGTATGAATTTGTAAATGGAACATTATCGGTGACAACGGAATCCACAACCACTAACAAGGCTAAGGCTGAATGAACCAGAAAAGATGCAAAGGCACATCGTGTACTGATTACGATAATTAGTCAACAATCATTAAGCTACATTTTCAACTGTACAACTTCAGAAGAAATCTATAATAAATTAATCGAAATCTATGAAGGTGATGTTGAACAAAGAAAGTGTGATTTGCTCCAGGAATTCTATAACTACTCATTTAAAAAAGGTACCACCATGGCAACACATATCAGTGATTTGGAAAACAGTTTAAATTAAAAATCTTAAAATCCGATATTGACGGAGCAGTGTTTATGGCTAAAATATTTCCATGACTTCCAGAACAATATAAGCATTTTGTAAGTGCGTGGGACTCAACAATTAAAAGTGAAAAAACTATCAAAACTTTGACAACAAGATTGTTAGTGGAAGAAAAAAGAGTATGTGGTAAAGGAGCAAATGAAGAAACAATAGCGTTTAACACAGCGCCAAAGAAATTTAACGCGATGGACAAGAAATGTTTTCGGTGTCATCAAGTTGGCCATGTTGTGGCACAATGTAATAAAAAAGAAAATGTAAGAAATTGGTACAAATGCAATACCTGTAAGAAGAATACCAATTTTGCTATTTTCGGAAGCACCAGAAAAGAGCTCAACCAAAGAAGAGTGACAAGGTATCCTTCTTAATAAATGAAATATGTAAAGTAGGTGAATTCGTTGTACTTTCTGGTTCTACATCGCGTATGGTAAACGACGAAAAAACGCGATCAGACATAAGCTATGCAGTGAATTTCGGCAGCATATTAAATAATCCAGACATCCAGGATATTGTAAACGTGAAACAAACAATGAGATACTTAAACGGCAATTCAAGTGACTGTTTAAGATATGATGTAGCCGTAAATGCTAAACTTGTTACTTGTATATTATAGAAGCATACTCAGATGCAGATTATGCAGGTAACCTAAAAATCAGGAGAAGTACCACAGGCTATCTAATTTTTTAATGCAATGGTCCAGTAGGAAGGTGTTCAAGAAAACAACCTATTGTGGTCTTATCAAGCACTGAGGCAGAATATATTGCAACGGTATGGTTCGAATACAAAGAATAGGTCTTTCTGGATATTTTACTGAAAATAAGGCTCTCACAGTTCTTAATCTGTTACCATTCTTATACCACATTCGAATTCCCACCTTTTCGTCTTTACTGTACATGTTTGTACAAAAAACGCAATAAGACACTAAATAAAGACTAATTTTATTTTTTAACATTGAATTAATTTGTGTTTTGGCCTATGGCATGCTTTTGTTTTTCTTACAAAAATTGAAATTCGAATAATTTAGTTTTCTGTATAGTTGGTTGCCTACAGAATAGGCGTTTTTTTACAAGTATACATAGACAATTACTTGTACAATGTATACTAAAAAGAAAAATTCTCTGTATAACATGAGAATCGCTGTGGATAAAACAAAATCGAACGTAAACTACTTGTGCATACGAATAAGCAGTTACGGAAATATATAAGCGGAAGTTAGAGAACAAACTCAAAAGGCGAGTAGAATATAAGCATAGTTCAACACTACAATCTGGAGGAACAAGCACTTCAACATAGAAACCAAAACCCGCATATGTAAAAGCGTGATAACCCCCATTATGATATACGGTGCCGAAACAAGACCGGAAACCTCAAAAACGTAGTTGGTGTTAGAAACAACAGAGATAACAGTTCTACGAGAAATGGCAAATAGAACTGAGTTGGACAGAATGCGCAACAACAACATACAAGAAATATGTAACGAATCCATAGCTGACTCGGTATGCGGTAGAAGGAAAGAATGGAGCGCGCATATTGGTAGAATGCAAAACGCCAGAATGACAAAGATAGCAAGAGATAAAGCTCCATTCAGCAGAAGAAGCCTGGGATGAACCAGAAAGAGGTGGAGTGATAGTTTAGGTGGTTAAGGAACAGATAGATATGTCTATATCGAAGCAGAAGAAGAAGAAGACTGTCAATTTAAAATACTAAAACATAAAAATTTAATAGCTTCATAAAAATTATCTTGTTGGAAACATCCATTTTGCATTTCGTCGTCACGTAACGCATTGTTGAAAGGTTGAAGAATTTCTTTGAGATATCTCTGAGCAGTCATATGAAAAATATTAGACCAACTAATCGTTTTTGGCTCATACCTATTCACACACTTATTTTTTCCGGATGAAGCGCTTTCTCACGGTAAAAATGTGTAGGCCACACTCTCATATTCTGCGGGTTTACATAACCATTCACATTCATAATTCACCTGAGAAGAAAATCTGGTCCAACATACCCACTCGTTTTTCATAATCGAACAGTAGAACCTCGTGCACAGCAGTTAGGCAGTAAAGAAACATGTGCAGATTTGTTTTTATTACGAGCTGTCAAGTTCCAATAAAAAGGTCATCTCGCTTGGAATCAGCTTGAAGGGAAGTTTCCTTAACATTCTGCATATTTTCTTCATTCCAGCTTGTTAGTCAACCGCTGCCTTTTTTCTTGTTAGTAAATGTAGTGGTGGTCAATCACCAGGTATTTACCCTGGAAACTCTGCATACAACCATAAATCGAATACTGCACAATCAACGTTTTGGCCATTGTGGAAATAAGTCTCAACCATAAACCCTTTTTGTATTTTTGTATTCCATTTTAATAAAGTAGTTAAATTTTTACGTTTTAATGATTTTTTTAAGAATCGTGATGATTCGCATCCCATAGACCCTATCCCGGTTCAGCACATTTCGTGCTATTCACAGATCTAACATGCCGCGCACCCCAGACTCCACAAACGCCCTGCGAAAGTGTAGTGCTCAGGATTCGAACCTGAGCGACTTTGGTAGAACAACTCCGAAGCCAAACGCCAGGGCCACTACTCTACCGCGGTCCCTGTTTTAATGTTTTGACAGTTTACAGTTTATTACTTTAGAGCCGCCCTCGCCACGTGGATATTGTGACTAGTGCAATATGTATCAACAATTCTGCGCATATCTAATACAGCTGATCCGGAAATAAATTTACTATTAAAACAAAAGTTTATTGCTTGGTCAGGAGTAGCCTGCAGTTATCCTCATCAAACCATAACCATAGAATTACGACATACGTTTTCACGTCCATTAAATAAATACATTTTTCTACGATCATATCATAAATGACACTTTTTGATATTCAACTTGCAAATGAAAAATTTTTGTTCAAACACAGCATGAAAAAAAGTTTTTCTATTTCGGTTTTATAAAGCCGTTCTAAGCGCACTGTTTTAGCTTAAAAACAGTACGTTAAGGAGACCTATAATCGTACTGTTTTTAGTTTGTTTTTTACGATGTTGGTAGTTCGATTTGAATTTGAAAGTTTGAAATGTCAGTTTCAGCCACCTGTCAGTGCTGCCATAAGTGTTTATAAAAACTCCCTAGTAATCGATTTGTGACGTAAAATTTTTCACATAAATTTATTTAAAATACTCTTAAATCTTCCTCAATAGAAAAAATAGTATAAAGAACACGTTTCATAAGACCACTTGTCGCACTCGTCCGTTGAAAAACTCGACGCTTCGCGTCTCGTTTTTCAAACTTGGACTCGTGCGTTAAGAAAAGGCCTTATGAAACTAGTTGTTTAATATACTATTATTTCACTGATGAAAAAAAACACATGATTTATGTATTCAATTATTTTCACTGTTTTACCCTCTACGACATAGATGATATATGATAAATTTTGTAAACTGTCAAAAATGACAAATTATGGCTAATCTCAATTTTAATTCGCAAAATAAATATTCAGGATTGTAGAAAAATTTGATATGATGGGCGTGCTAAAACTCACATCATAAAACCCTTTATTTAACACTTATATCATAAATAACTTTACGGATTTTACTGGTTGTTTTTAATCAAACAAATTAAACCATAAAATTCCACTTCGTGACAATATAGTTGATTTAATATACCTTAAGTGATATTAGTGTGTTAACCTTATCCTATCTTATTATACCCCCTCTGACATTAAAAAAACTTACCAAATGAACATATAAAAACCTGCGGATGGAAACAATCGGTCCCGTATATGAGGCGCTCATTAAAATTATCCCTATCCATGTTCAGGCAAGTATTCACGTGCTCGACTTCGTCCCAGTACGACGCATTATGCAACCACTCCTTAATTGAATCTATGTTTATTTGTTGGTTATCGCTAATCCACCACCATTTGTCGTGTTTGTAGCTCCCTCCCAGCCAGATGTGTTCTAAAGCAAACATGTGTCGCGACATAATACTTTTCAAATCGGTCATCACTTCGTTCGTGCGGGGTTCGGCCAGTTTGGCGCCATAATCCTTTTCGTAGCTTTCACATTTACGTTTTGCATTCTCCCAAATAGTTGGTTTGTGGAACACGCGGTAACCATAATTGTTCCTCATTATATCGTGCACGCCGTCCTCGACGACAACGTCTAAGATTCTGGATTGTATGTTTGAACTCTTATAACAAATATATGATTTTAACTCGTGACATGGACGTGCCTCAAAGGGCTTCCCAATTTGTTGGTTTAGCATTAGGCATTTTTTCGTCCGGTTATCTTTAACACCCGCTACATTATCAATCCAAGCTGTTTGGGGCGTACCTTTGCCCATTGAAAGGTGCTTTCTTACCTTTATGGCTGCATCGTTGTTGTCGAACACGGCTAAGTTGGATTTCAAATCTTTGCATTTGTCAGCAGCTTCAGTCCATGTTCGTTTCCCAAAGTATATTTTGTATTTATGATTTCCAACAGAGATCCAACCTGTTGATTTCTCTGAGCCTGTCAGCGTTCCCCGACACAACCGTGAACCTAGCAAACACAAATGAATATTAACTTTCTACTTGGGCTCTTTGAGTGCAAACTAAGCTAAGCGTGATACCATACAGATAGTTTACTTGTGGTATCTAATCGTCATGGGCATGTATGACGTCACGTGTGATATATTAATAAAACTTTACGGTGTACATCCGGTTGCCTATGTTGCATTTGAAAGTTTAAAATGTATAACGTAAAACAAAACGTCATAAACATCTATGTCAAGCATTTCTGCTGTCATGTCATGCAAGGGTAGGTTACGGGTTTAAACAGGATGTCTTATATACACATAAGAAATGGTTACTTTTATATCATATTTGTTCTTACCTTGAACTATGTTAAAAAATACTACCAGCGACACTGTAATTGCTTTCCATATCATCATTTCAACTGCTTTCGATTGAAATTAATTTAGTTTGAAAATCGCGAACTTCAAACGACAATACAAGTACCTACTAAATGACATTGTTCTTCTTGAGAATTGTACTTATAACAAAACTAATCGTATTACAATTCCATCCATGGCCTCCTCCAAATTTTATAATCGATATTGTTATTGTCGCATAATTTATATTTAGTACCATTTAATACACGAAGTGTATCTGAAACAAACTAATTTATTTGAAAATTAGTTCTGATGTTAACTTACTGGCTTACTAGGCAAGAATAATGTGTTCTTGATGTTTGCAAAAAATTATGATTGCATGTGTTGCTAAGAGCGTTATTGTAGTAATGAACACCTATACCAAGTTTTGTAATTTTCCATCTTTAAAGAAGTATTAAAAATGGCAGAGTATGATACTTTGAAGAGGTGCTGCTGTCTTCATTCAATTAGTCCAGCAAAGTACCTGGCTTTAGAATATATTACCCACGTAGTATTACGTATTAATGTAGTTAGGAAGTAAATGTGCTACCGAAACGGGGGGGGGGGGAGCAAAAGTCTTCAAAGGGGGCGCAACGAAAAATAGTAGACCGGAAATTAGTATATTGAAACGAATATGAAACAACTAAACTTAATGCTTAATGTTAAGCATATTATTTACTTTTTACAAAAGATTGCATATATAATGAACTTACGAGTACAATCTACAAAAACTACAAAAAACTTACTAACAGTTTAGTTAAACAAACTACTGACTAGCGCCTGGTTTGAACTTTTGAACTGCATAACTTGTCAAAGTTTGGTCCTAAATGAGTAACCGCTACTCTTAGTTCACAATCGATGTTGAAGCGGTTTCTGTATCTCGATTTCATACAAGCTCCTACCGAGAAACCAACTTCACAAAGACAAGATGTAGGAAATGGCAATATAATCTGCATAGCTCTCTTGCATAACACTGGATATTCCTCTTGCGGATTAATCCAAAACTGCACAATGGTTGTCGACAAAAATGGTCTCTTCTTTTCTGCATTTGATGTTAAACAAAGGAATTGTTCCTCTTCTTCCAACGATAAATCTGAAGGTGTAACTGTAAAAGGGTTTGTTATCCATCAGACGCCCATCATTTTCAAAGAAGTATCATGTAAAAGTTTTAAATAACGTTTTCAAATGATGTTCTATGCATCTAAAAATGACACATAAAGTTGTATGGCTTGGTTTGTTATCGTTAATGAATATTTTTAAATTAATATACATTTCTTGTTTGACCAAAGTTCCAATTTTCGTGAAAAGCCCTTAATTTTATCTGATAGTTGTAATATATGAGTATTATTTCCTTGCAGCTGGCTAATTAAGATATTGAATTTTTAAAAAATGTCAGTCAAATAAACCATTTCCATTATGAACAGTTCGTCAACATAATACTCTGCGTCTTTCAGATTTTCTTCTTTCAAAAACGCATATATTTCCTCTCTAACCTAAAAGACCCGTTGTATAACTTTTCCACGTCATAACCACCTAGAATCCCAATAAAATAGTAATGCTGAATGGTTAGCAACCATATCATCACATGAAGAAAATATTCTTTTGTTTATATAATTTACAACATAAATTACAATTAATAATACCAAATGCAGTCCTGGGCTGATTTCCTTCGAAGCGAGTGATTCCTTGTATATCATGCAATGGTGCCAAGTGGTATTTGGATTATTTTTGCATGTAAGTGCTTGTAGACCACCATATTTTTCTGCCATCTCCGGTGCCCCATCATTACTAACATCAACACAGTTTTTTCACTTCAGGCCAGTTTACTATATAATTATCAGTCATTTGAAATAGATCCGCACCTGTAGTTGTTTTCTAAATTTCTTTGCAGAAAAGTTAGGCCTTCCTTATAGATGCATTATCGCAGTAACGAACGTAGGCTATCAAATATGCATCTTTGATAATATCCGTTTAAAAGTTTCAAAAGAAGCTACTTCTGCAGATCGTCTGACATATCACCAATGATGCGCTTACTAATAGTATAATTTGATACTGGTATTTTCTGAATCTCTTTAGCATAACTATCTTCAAGCATTGTTGCGACCATATCAACGGCAACAGGAAGAATAAGATTTTTCGCAATAGTGTGAGGTCTCTTGCACTTGGCTATGCTATGTGCAACTGCATAAGATGCAAATACAGCTATTTGGGGCAACGACAAAACTTTATTAAAGGCTTATTTCTGATAACCAAACGTTTTCAATTTTTTCACAACGAAATCGCGAGATTTAATTTCATGATCGTGTCGTTGTCTCACCTTTGGCTTGGAAAAGTGTCCATATTATTGCAAATTTCTATCCAAACGCCTAAAGGCCTTATGTGATGGAAGAGATCTATCAGGGTATCTTTGTGAATATCGTCGTACTGCTAAGTCCTCCGCCCCTCTGCATTCTCCCAATGTAAACATCATATCCGTTTTCTCGCTACTGGAATTCATTGAAACTTATTGCTATTACCAGAAGGATCTACACAAATCAACAACATTTTACAGAAGTTTGTTAAGTTTTGACAAAGCAGTAGTGGACATTTGCCTGTCCAAAGGACTCTTAATGTAAAAAAATAGTATATTATTATACGAGTTTCATAACGGGCTTATTGTAGCACGCGTGGGTTTGGGGCACGACGAGCGTAGCGAGGAGTGCTCCAATGGAACAAGTGCTACAATGCCCGTTATGAAACGAGTATAATATACTATTTTATCTACTTTGAGATACTTGTTATGTAGAAATTCAACATTTCTGATAGAGTTTGTGGTTATGTATATTCGACATCTGACATTTGTCGTTTTATGGCCAAAGTGAAAGCAAATGTCACCAATCTTAAAAACCAAAAAGTTACCAAAAACAGTTTAATAATAGAGGATTTTATTACCAAAAACAGTTTAATAATAGCCTCCATTATTAAACTGTTTTCGGTATCATAATGGACCTATTATTAAATCAAAGTAGATAAAATATTTTTTATTTAATTAAATGTAACATTGAACCTTTTTGCTCTGCTCTAAGTTTTTTAAATCTGTAAATAAAGGTATTCCTAGAGTCAATCTGAATTACGGTCATCGCATTTTCAGTAAATGCTCAGCTGTTATCCATAAGTATTTGATCAAAAATATTTACATACAATTTGTTCACCCAAAGTACAGGCTACAACTGTCCCATCCAAATTGTATACTCAAATATGGAATATTTCGAATATTCACTAACCTTAAGCTGTATCTTCAGAGAAACAAATGCAGGTATTTTCTATTTTTATTTACCTATTCAATTTAATTACCCAACGCTATTGTTGCTATCTTTTCCAAGTAATTATACCTGATATCTTCTTTCTGGAATGTAAATAATGAGTCCCACTTTGATCACTAAAAACTAATTCGACTTAATTCCGAAACTAGGTACCGTGAGTTTAAAAAGTAATTACATAAGGATTGGCCATGGAAAATAAAAGTAATGTCAACAGCGAGCTTTAAAATTCATTAACTATCTTCACTGTTGTTGTCATAAGTTTATATGGAAAATTCAATTATGTTACAATTATAATGGTTTTTACAATAGAACACAAAACATTTATGATTCAATCATATTTTCGAAATGGTGTTCGAGAGAACGGCGAATGGATTTACAGTGCGGTGCCATGTTTAGAGGAATTTCGGCAACAATTTCCAGATATTGCTGCCCTTGAAGAAGATTTTTACAGTGCACTTAGAAGACATGTTGATGTATTCCGAGATACAGGGAGCATTACTCATAGAGATAGAGCTGGAAGGCCAAGAGTTCGTACTCAAAATATAGTTGATGATGTTCGTCAACGTTTGAACGAGCAAGCCACTACATCACGACGTACACTTTCGCACTTAAGAGACTAGTTTATCATTAGGAACTTGCCATACTATTGTCAAAAAGGATTTAATGCTGTTCCCATACAAAATTCTTGCTTTACATGAGTTGCTGCCAGCAGATCACAATAGGAGAATTTTGTATTGTCAGTGGTTCCAACAAAATTTAATGAATAACGACGAATTGCTAAATTTAACGTTTTCTTCTGATGAGGCCTTGTTCACCCTTTCGGGGTATATAAACTCACAAAATATGAGGTTATGGAGTGCTGCAAATCCGCATACTTTTCGCGAATCACCCCTTCACCCATTACAAGTTGGTGTTTGAATCGCTGTGTCTCGAAGACGTATTATCGGACCCATATTTTTCCACGAAACTGTTACTGTTCAGCGATACCAGAATATTGTACGTAAATTTATTTATCAGCTTCATGAGGGTGAGCTCCAGCAAGACTACTCAACACCACTCAAGAGACCCTCAATTACCTTCGTGAATTTTTTGACGATCGAACAATTAGTTTACCTTCAAATCCAGAATTTCCAACTAGGTCACCAGGCTTGACTATTTTAGATTACTTTATATTCCCCTATCTGAACAATAATGTATACAAGACCCGTATTAACAATATCGAGGAACTGCAAAACAGAATTACGGAACAGTGTGCCAATATAACTCCTCAAATTCTTATAAATGCTTTTGATAGTATGAAAGTATAAAGACGAGTAAATTTGTGTCTGCAGGAAAACGGTGGTCATTTTGAACAGCTTCTTTAGTTTTTATGTTTATTTTTCTGTACCTGTGAAATAAAAAAATTATAATTTCCAATTTTAATGGTTACCTGCTTTTTATGATTTGTTTAATAGTCTAGTAATTGAGTTGTGACTGTTATCGTCTAAATTGAAATAATAGAACTCATTTCTTCAAAAATTGACTTATTTCCATTTACCATGCACCTTAACCTAACATAACACTGCCAGTTAGGTATTGGCGCTTGCGCTAGATAGCGCTAGAAAGGCTATGCCTAAACGTCAATTGGTATATAAAGCTTGCATTAGACATTATTTTATTATTCCATGGCCAACCGTTATGTAATTACTTTTTGAACTCACGGTAGAGATGCCGGCCTCGGTGGTCTAATGGTTAGCGCATTTGCCTTTAGACCCGAGGGACGCGGGATCGAACCTGGCTGAGGTCGACGAGATTTTTCTAGCTGGGAAAAATCTGAAAATGCGCCTTCTGTCGGATAAGAAGTAACGCCGTTAGAAATCACTACTAGAGTTGGAATTACCCCAGATAGGTAAAATTCTTAGTTAGGGTGTACAATGGGCCAAATGTGGCCTAAGTGCATAGAGATGCTTGGAAAACCGCGTCCTAGATCTCGCTCTTTCAAATCATCATCATCATCATCATCATCACAGTAGAAGTACTTCTTGTATACAGGTTGAAATGAAATAAAGTTTCATAAAACGTGATTATGCTTCACAGACTATAGTAACGCTTTAGGTTTAAGGTTATGCAAACATTCGATATTAGAATTAAACCGAGGTCCTTCGATGCAGTTGCATCTCTAAGGCCGCACCCTTGTTTATATATATATATATATATATACCTATATGTATACATACAGTGTGCTCATTTTATCTTATAATAAAAGTAGGTAGGCACATCTCTCACACGTGCATGTGCTTTTTTTTAGCTATAAAATAGTATATTATTATACGAGTTTCACAACGGGCTTATTGTAGCACGCGTGGGTTTGGGGCACGACGAGCGTAGCGAGGAGTGCTCCAATGGAACAAGTGCTACAATGCCCGTTATGAAACGAGTATAATATACTATTTTATCTACTTTGAGATACTTGTTATGTAGAAATTCAAAATTTCTGATAGAGTTTGTGGTTATGTATATTCGACATCTGACATTTGTCGTTTTATGACCAAAGTGAAAGCAAATGTCACC
>JABXWE010035041.1:0-17451 GCA_014611495.1 Limonius californicus
TATGTCAAATACGTTAAATTGATTTTCATAATAACCATAGATACTTAAATTCCCCACCTTTCATCTCCTACGGTCTGTACTTGTTGCACTCATTGCTATGTTTCAAAAAAAATCGAGACAATCTGTATATATATATATATATATATATATATCCAACACCCATAAACTTCAGAGTAGGGAGCAAGATCTACCATATTAAAATTATTTATATTTTTTTTAGTTTATTTATAATTAGTTTTTAACTATCGAGTAAATACTGAGAGAAGAGTAGATGTAGATAAGAAGACGACGACTGAAACCTTTTACCTATCCCTTCTAAAGGATTACACGTACATATTTGTTTACCACGTTTACTTATGGTAACATGTGTTTAACTAGAGATGTATAATAGTGACTTCTATAGCCACAAAAATTTGAAATTTTCACTCTTTTCCGGATTTTATCCATTGTACACAAAAAAATAGGTTATTGTAGCCGTTATGTATTAAAGCTGATATTATATAACAAATCTATGAAATGAAGAAGAAGTATATCTTGAGCGTGTTTTTTCATTTTATTTGGTGCTTGTTATTATCTGGAATGGAGAAACGAATTAATGCCCATTTACTGTAATATCCTCTACAGTTTCTAAGACAATGGTGCCACGTTTATACATTTTAATAACAAAACTGCGGTTACATTTAAAAATAAAATGGACCTTCTATAGCTAACCGTAAACTGGGTCTATGAAAAAAGACTATGGTGTTGCCGGTTTCGAATCTTCGAAGTATATATGACATATAGTTCTTACGACGGGCAATTTTCAGTTTCGGATTAGCGCTTTATTTGCACAGCACAAACTGAACGCATTTCTGTCTTTGTTAATTGCTTGCAGATTCATATTTCTGAAATCTAATATTAGAAAATAAGTTTTATGAAAGGAATTGCTAAAGGATAGAAATACCATTGTACACCTAAAATACTGTATGGTTTTTATAAGATACAACTAAAAATGTTATATTCAATAAAATTAGTACTTGCGCTTAAATAAAAAATTAATCATATATTTATAAACATTGTTAAACTTTGCACTGAAGGGAAAAAGTAAACAACATTTACCAGGAAAGTTACGTCAATTAATAGTAGGGCAACAAGAATCCCAGATAAATTTCTTCGAATTAGTCTGCGATAAATGTTAAACTTTTAATTATTTATTTCTACTCGACAGAAAATAACAAAATTTAGAACAGATTGGTACATTCTAGAAAAAAATAAGGAATTAAGAAAAGCGGACACATTTTAAATTCAATTCAATATCCGTTCCTTCTTCTAGTTGTAATTTAGTGGATCTCATGATGTTTTTGTTTTGACTTTTAAGAGATTTTGTGTATCTGCATAGCTAAATCAAGGTTACTAAAAAAAGAAATAAACCGTCAGGGACTTTTAGTAATGTTAAAGCAAATATATTTATTACGTAATCCACGATAATTGGTTGGTTACTAAGCATTTTTTTTTGATAAAAATGTTTTTATGAATCTCAACATCCACAAGTTGCCAAAATATTCCAGAGATACAGATCGCCGGACTTTCATCAGTCTCTTAGTAAAACCTTTAACGCCAGCAACATTCAATAATTACTAGAAGTTCCAAATAAAGACAAACATTTTAAAGCACGTTTTAGAAATTTCTTTTCTTTAATATTATGCTTGGATGACAGTTTATATAATAATTATTAATATTATTAATAAAATATCTACAAATTATTAGAATCTCAAGGGCTGATATATATATATATATATATATATATATATATATCCCTTAAACAACTACAGTACAGACAATGCCCAGTAATAAACTGGTAAGCGAAGTTTGCATTGTGAAGTTGAACAGGTTTGGTTAAAATGTATTATCAATTGGTTTCGCGTACACACATTTATCAAAAAGATACACACGTACTACGGAGACAATTTTTGCATAAACCCTTATCGTAATGTCATTAGCGTGTCAAGACCACATTTTATAATAATTTGCGTACGAGAAAGCAAGCTGGATTTAACCGGATAAACACCGGATACTTGTTCTAACAATAAATTGGATGTACGATTAAAGTTGACCCGTCACGACATACTGATAAATAAATATTGTCAAAACACATTTTGCAGACAGAATGCATTACTGGCGTCCGTTTACCTATTGCAGTAGCGAAATATTGTACACAACACAATTTTCTCGCCTTTAATTGTATTTCTATAACCTTACTACTGAAACTTTTAGTTTTCTCTAATATCTACTACCTAAACAATCTGGGCATAAAGAAAACAATGTTTCCACACAAACAAATTACTTCTCCGTTACCAGATACAAATAGCTTAAACCAATGTTATTTTCGAATTATTAGAGATTTAAAAATAATTATATAAATGAGTTTAATAAACTTAGAAATAGTTATCAGGAATCACTCGAAGCAGATTTGTATGCTCGTAAAAATACAAATGCAGACTAACGTGGTTGTAAACAAACTTTAGGAACTTCAAACATTTGCTTGTTATATCCGATAAACGTATCAATCCCAAAAAATGTCAAAAAGGCAAAGATAATCTAAAGTGCGCCACTAAAAACTTAGTTTAGAACAAATAAATTATGTAGTTAATTAAATCATTCAATTATATAGTCCAGTGGCGGCTCGCCAAGTGAAGTAGGTGAAGTGCCTCTTCACCTAAAATTTTCATTCAATTGCCAATACTTTTTTAAATTACATAACAAATTATTTATCGGCATTACACCTACTAGAAGTCGTTTATTTATAGCATACATATCGTAGATATAATAAGCTTAGTGAAAACAAACACATTACATTTTTCACCTTGTATTTTAAATTTAAATTTTAAATGCAGTCCGTCGAGCATGACCACAGTGACCATAAAAAATCTTACCTAAAACACTCGTGCAATTGTAGTGAAGAGTCAGCCTCAAACGTATTTTAACTCTGCACTTATACCTCCGTTGCCATGGTAACGCCTACGTCAATATCTACGATTGGTTCACGGTGATTCGCGCAAGTGCAGAGTTTAGTCGCAATCAGCCGCTAAACTGTATGTTCAGGTTTGACCGTCGGTTTTTAAACGATTTCAACAATTTTGAATACACATTTTTAGCTGTAGTATTTAATGATATTTTCTCTCTTACTGACATATTATTTAAAGTTCTCCAAAAGAATTTATTGGATATTAATTTTTATGTTACAAAAATAAATAAAACTATGGAATTATTAAAGAGGAAAGGAATGACGATTTCTTCGATACACTCTTCGAAAAGACTAAAGAAATAGAAATAACTCAAATCGATATTTCTAAGCGCCCCAAACGGGAATGCGCTAGCCTTACAAATAATGATATTAGAAGAAAATATATAATTTTGTTTTATGAAGTACTGGATCATATTGTAATGGAAATGGAATTAAGGTTTCAAGACTGCGATAAGTTACAAATTATGTCTTTGGCTATATTACGAAATTCGAACAATATGATTCGTGTTTTCCATCTAAAGCATTTGAAAGTTTAGGTCTATTTTATGGCAAAATATTTATAAAAAGCCAGCGTCTTAAAGCGAATTAAATCTTCTTTAAGCCGATGAAAGTTACTACAATCTACACACCCAAGAATTACTAGAAAATGTCAATTCGAACAAAGAAATTTTTACCGAAGCCTACAAAATGTTTTGCCTCATATTAACTATTCCGTCGACAAGTGCATCAGTGGAAGAAGTTTTTCTTGCCTCAAACGAATAAAAACCTACTTCAGAAATGCAGTATCTCAAGATAGACTTTCCTCTTTGATAAATATTTTAATTCAAAAATAACTCTTATTAGAATTAATAAAAAAGTAAGAATTTTACGAAGACAATAAATAATTTTGCTGCATTAAAGAACAAAAGGATAGACTTGGTCTACAAAAACTAAATAAGTTGACACTGAATTATATTTTTTCTATTTGTTTTTATTAGGGTTATTATAATAGAACTTCACCTATTTTTATATCCGCGAGCCGCCACCGCTATATACAGAAGAAGAAAAAGAAGAAGAACCCGCACTTTTCGGAATAACACAAGTTATGAACCTTAAATATACTTAGTTTAATTTTTGTTCGTTGTTTCCGGGATGAGCAATAGCCTTAAGCGGGGAATTACATTTCAACAATATTAACATGTAGCGAGGTTCGAGAAATATTGATTTTAACACCAAACTTTAGAAACCAATTGCATTTTCCTGTCTATTTTAAAGATAAGCCGTACAACTGTTGTAAGAACGCAAAGGCCATGCACTAAACTGTAGCTGTATGAAAGAAAATACTTAATTACATTCGAAAAATTCTGTTTCATGTTAAGTACGTTGTTTCCGTAGTGGAGAGTAATACTTTTTTGGGCTGTTACCAAACAAACACAAACGGATTTCTCATTCTTGTAGCTTTTGTAAAATTTTTATATTTTTTATAAAACAGTTATTCATTAAAAAAAAATAATACAATGCATACTATTTTTAAGACATTTAGTGGTTACCTAATAAAGGAATAGTAAAATTAACCAACATAATAAACGCAGCGTTTCGACTGAAATATATACCGAGCATAGGGAAGGTAGCCGAAGTAATAATGATAAGAAGCCAGGAAAATGAAACCGAATGAAACATCACATCGACCCATCTCTTCCCGATAATTTCAAACCTATTTGAAAAACTATTACTCAAAACCAATAATAGAAAGAAAATAACTGATACCAACATACCAGTTTGGATTCCGAAACCAACATTCAACTGTAGAGCAAGTTCACAGGGTAATAAACACCGTAGAGAAAAATCTTGAAGAGAAAAAAGTCTAATCAGCAATTTTCTTACGTGTTGCCTAGGGTTTTGATACATTATGGCATCAAGGACTAAATCATGAACTAAGAAAAAATCTGCCTAAACAATTTGCTGTACTTCTGAAGTCTTACATTGCGAACACACCAACATACCAGTTTGGATTCCGAAACCAACATTCAACTGTAGAGCAAGTTCACAGGGTAATAAACACCGTAGAGAAAAATCTTGAAGAGAAAAAAGTCTAATCAGCAATTTTCTTACATGTTGCCTAGGGTTTTGATACATTATGGCATCAAGGACTAAATCATGAACTAAGCAAAAATCTGCCTAAACAGTGTGCTGTACTTCTGAAGTCTTACATTGAGAACACACTGTTCATGATCAACCAAGAAGAGGAATACTCGATTTACAAGAAATTAAGGTAGGAGTGCCACAGGGCAGCGTACTGGGGCCAATACTATACCTATTGTATACTAACGATATCCAGTTAACCAACAAGATTACAATAGCCACGTTTGCAGACGACACTGCAATACTAGCGGTAGGCGAAGGAACTGAAGAACTGGTAAAAATACTACATCAAGTCACAAGCCAGGTGGGTAGGTAGACCAAACAATGGAGAATAAAACAACAATGAACAAGTAGGATGATTACGTGCCAGTGATACTCAACAACAGCATCATAACGCATGCTAATTCAGTTAATTATCTTGGACGCCAAACTACGCTGCAAAGAGCTTATAAAGAAGAAAAGAGAAGACCTAACATAAAATATAGGAAAGTGTAGTGGCTGCTGGGAAAAAGCTCCCAATCTCAATACATAACAAGATGTTTCCGTAAGTTTTAAAATAAGTACGGAAATACGGTTATCAACTTTGGGGTTGCACCGGCAAAACTCACATCATCCAAATTTAAAATGTCTAGAACAAAGTGCTGAGGAATACTGTAGATGCATCCTGGTAGGCTGGTACGCTGGAATCAGTAATATCCACAGGGATCTAGGGATACAAATCGTGGCCCAGTGGTAGAAGAGCCAAGCTTTGGATGTAATAGTCCAAACTCTTCCCGGTTCGAATCTATCCAGGGTCGGACATTTTTCTAATTCCCCGGGTGATCGGTACTGGGTCCCGGTCTCCATTTGCCATTGGGATCAAATTAATGGCAGGCCTCGTGTTACGATCGCACTAGAGGAGTAACAAGACCATAAACAAAAACATCCACACACTCCAGCAGGTTAAGCGTGGTTACGTATCAACACGGTACCCCGCAGCCTTGTCTTACACCAAAAGGGATGGGTCTCTAAGGCCTGTGACAATTTCATAATAATAAAACAATGCATTCTATTTTAGGAGATTTCGTGGAACACCTGACAGATCTTCATAGTACACCATTAGACATTTGAATAAGACTTTTAAAATTCATTGTGAACTAATACGGGTTTTAATTTGATTTACCATTATTTATTGTTACTAAATTTGTAAACATGTTTTCATTCTAAAATTATATATAATTCAAATACTTATATTAAAATCCGCGGGATCCAATTAAAGGAACAACCTGAATTATTATTTATTACAGAAATACAATATAAAGTTCGGAAATCAAACAAAATTCTCACAAACCGAAAATTTCAAATATGATTAGATTGTATTATTTAATAAACTATAAATGTCTAAAACCCAAATTTTGTTTACGAACTCATTCTAAATTTATAAGAGTTCTGAGAAAGTATTACATATTATTTTCTAATATATTATCGACTATATTACCATTTTTACCAAAAGTAATCCAGAAAAAGAAGATGTAAGAAACGTGGTAAATACAGTATTATTCTTACAGTTGTCACTTTCTAGTAAACCAAATTATTCTATTACTTCGTAATAAACATCAAATTAAATGTATTACTGAAATTATTTACGGTTTTCTAAGTCCCAAGGTATATGATTAGAACATCTGAAATCCCTGCATGTTTTGGTATTAGATTTTAATTACTTTACGGTACTTTTTTACACTTAGAGAGAAAGGGCGTTAATTTTAAGACACAATAGACAACATAGAACCACTATGGTGACACTAATCCTAGGTACAATGGAAAACAAGCAAAAATGTAATAAATAATCAATTAATTTTTATGCAGTAAACACGCTATAATGGTTTCCCGTGCTTCTAATTTTAAGTTGTCGCATTTCAAATTACTACTACTACTACTATTTTTAATTTGTCATACATTTGACACTAAAAGTCTCACCACTGTCAACTAAATGTTATTATTTGATACCCTTTCCAATACTGGAATTTTATTATTTCGATTATTTTTATGTTATTGGCCAATTGAAGTCTTTTGAATTCTAAAAAAACAACTGGTACATATCCCAATTAACGCTTGTGTATGTAACATTCTTAGTATATAGTGTCGCGACAATCGTCTTTTATCTAATAGGGGGTTTACTATTAAATATGTCGCAAGATAGCACTAAAACGAGTTATAGAGAATCTTGCCTTAGACAATTTTCAATCAGGTAAACCAACGTTAGGTTTTCTTAAGAACCGTTCCTTATATTTATACGTTTTCATTGGCTTTCATTCCTCATCCACAGAAAATTCATTCAATATACGGTTATAGAGTTTAAGTCTTATAGTTTGTTCGCTATTCAGTCGATTATATAGTTTAAAGAACAACATGTTGGCTAAGTTGATAAGATTGGCATAAAAAGTCCAATGGCGCGCTAGCTAGCCCTGCTTAGGACAACCTGTAGATTACCATTTGTAATACACCTGTAAACAATCCGTCCAGGTTTGTCAAACAATTCAAAAATTGTATCCGCTGAACTATACTTTCATAACTATTAAATAACTCTAGTGTAAATGTTATAAGCTGTATGGATTTAGGAAAGACGCTTGTTTGTTTTCCACAGTCAACCTGTATCGAAAATAAATAAATAAAAGACTCCATATATTATTTCATAATTTGAAAATTCATTAAATTAACTTGCACCCAACTAACATAGGGTGTCATTTACCTGAAATTAATAGTTACTACAATCTTGCAGAATGTTTCCCACTTATTTTACATGTTTCTTCATATTATATTTTAAATATGTTAACAATTTAAAGAAATAGAAGAAGTACTTAATTAATCAGTAAACTATCCTATGTATAATAACATGTTGTAATGGCCGATGTGACCTGTGATTTTGTCGCAGTGATTTGCTTATCATCAGAAAGGTATGTGATAGACATAAAAAAAAATCGTGATAGTGACCGACGCTAGCGGCAACCATGAAACTGGGTGAAGTTTCGTGCCGTACACAAAGTTCCATGGCTACGTTATCATTGGTTTAGAAAATGTGCCCAAAACTATACATAATTTAACCACATATTCTACGAAATTGCGGCAGTCATTCTAAGCTAGACCGGGCAAACAAAATATGGTAACACAGACCATACCGAAGAACCGATGAATCTGCTAGCCGTATCCAAAGTGGCTAATACGTGATAAAAATCTTAATCAACAGCAGGATAACGCTACAACAGTTACCGATAAATTCCATGGTGTCACACGCCGGGAGAAAAATCATAGGTTTTTGTTCCTGTGATTTAACTGGAGCAGTCACGATTGAACCTGTGATAGAAGAATCAACTTATGGTGCTAATAAGCATTTTTGAAAACTTTCCAATTAATGTAACATGTGATTCGCATAATTGACGTGTGTTTACTACTAACTGAAAAAACTGGTAAATGCATACAAATCCGGTTCTTAATGATTACCACTACAGAAAAATGTTAACGTACTTTCCATGATAAATGCAGCAATAAATCATTTCCTTTATCACTGCCGAAATTCTAATGATGAGTGGGAAATTTTTTATTGAACTTTGTAGTATAAGCGTTTATTTTTAACACGAAGAACGCGTTCTATTTTATTATCATTCAATAAAAGCATGCTGTATTAATTCACACTTTAGCGTTTTGAGAAATTAGAAATTTAGGAAATAATTAATAGTTTTGATAATAAGATGGAATTTCTCAGACTATTAACCTAACCGAAAGAAAAAATATTTGCATAGCGTGTTCTCTTTTAAATTGCATTTTTAAACGAAAATTTGAATTTTCATTAATTTCGCATTAACACATATTTTCTAGTTGTGATAAGGTAACTGGTTATCGTTCGAAACCATAACTTATTTCAATTTAAGTCAATTTTGAAAATTATCGTATATAAATTAATGCTTGTATCGTCAAGAGCAATATCATAATCGATTGTTATCGCAAAAAAGTTCTATATATTACACTAATTATCTGATTTATAATTGTAATCGACAAAACAATTAGGTGTGTTAGAAAATTTACAAAAGATAGCAAATACTGCAATTAACTTCATTAAAATAACCTGTTTTAGAAACTTAAGTGTAGTTTGCAATTTAGCAATTTAATTAGAACCAATGCCTATTTTAACACACTATACATTGACGAAAATCAAACGTATTTTCCTTGAATATTCACGTATAATACCGTAAGTAGTCAAAATAATAGCGACTATTTTTAGGTGGTATCACGAGTGTTCCTTGCGTTTGATTATGAAAAGCACGAGTGCACAGCACGAGGGACATGCATGGTATCACCCCAAAAATAATCTACTTAACTTTGACTAAGAATGGGATTCGACTGACCGTTCAGTAAACTAACTCCATTTATCAAAGAAACACTTTTATTCCGGAAATTTTTGAGAATTTGTAACGTCGTAAATTTTGTCTGCATTTTTTTGCGAATAACACTGTATTTAAAATGGAAAGTGCGTCCAAAAGATTCTGAGTTCGACATCGATATTGTAGGTAACGTCCCGAAATGTAACCGAAAACATCGAGAATCGGTTTTGGTGACAATTTTTGAATTTTCTTACAAAAATTGGATTGCTAAAGCTAAAGTAAATAGCTATGAACATAACAACTAGTTTGAAAGTTGGGCGTTTTACACAATTGCAATTGATCTTTCAAACGGTACTTTTAATTTTGTTACAAAATAGTTATTTTGTATGTATGCAAATATTTATAAATAATTTCATTTGTGAAAACAATGGAGTAATCGCTGCAATTCATTACTAGTAAAACAAGCAGTGCGGTCCTCGGTGATCTGTTATGTTTTTCTGGTGTCGAAAAATCTTAAAGTGGGCCTGCTGTCAAATAAGAAGTAAAACCGTAGGTCCCATGCCACTACGATATGTGACACGTTAAACATCAGTACTGGGGTGAGAACTACCCCAGATAGGCAAAAATCATAGTGGGGGTGGACAATAAGCTAAGAGTTTCAGTGTATAGAGATGCTTGGAAATCGGCGTGCCAGATCTCGCCCAATCAAAAACAGAAAACAAGCATTACCATTCAATCTGTTAACCATCACATGCAATTTCGTCGTTTTAATTGGTCCACGTTTAACAAATGACATGTGAGCTTATTTACAATTTTATTAGCCTAGTACGAAGAGGAAATGATCCTCAGAGCATGAACGTACAGTTATATTCTGTTTTCTTTTAATATGTTACAAGCTTTCCTATAATAGGAAATAATATCATTGCAATTCGTTTGCGTAAATTGCATAAATTATTCCGGTAAAGAGCTACTAAAATGCCTCAAAATAAGCTTAAATTAGCGTTTTCTGTTGCATTCGTAGCTACAGTAATAAGCGACCTTTCCACTTCCGGATTTTGTAATTAATAGACACCATACCCAAGATTGAACTACGATGCATAAATTATCGAAAACGTAAGAAAAACTGATTATAAAATTGCCAAATACGGCAAAATCAACTTACGGTTATGACATATGTTAACTTAATGTAATTAAAGTTTTCAATCTGATTTAGTACCATCTTCTAATGCATACAAACCCACTTTCAAGATTTATCTAATTTTCTCATAATCAGAATAATGCTAAGGCACAGTTACTAATTTATTTTATCGTATATAATACGTATTGTCTCTTACATTGGCTGCAGTTTGCTTTCCAGCGTACAGGTATACAGCCCTAAGATTGGGAACGGACAGGAAAACGAATAAAATGGTTTGTTGATGTAGATACAAAGTGATTTTTTAAAAAGTCAATTGCAGCAAGCCTAGAAAAAAAGCTATTCCGTCTGCAGTCAGCTGTAATGAGCTTTGAATGACATTTACCTGTATGTCAAACTGTGTGACAGTTCAGGTAGTTAAAAATTTTGGCCCAACAAAATGTGAAAATGAACAAGTATTTAGTTGCAACTGATTTGTAATATATTAAGGTAAGTAAATTACAGGTTTTTCGTCAAGATTTCTTTCTTTCTGTTACAATTTTCATATTGTCAGATTCTAAAGCTTAATATAGACGGGACAATCCCTAGGCTACTGCAATTGACTTTTTAAAAAATCACTTTGTAGTTCTGTTTCATTTTGAATTTCAATTTTAGTTTAGGACCCCCTAAATTGCATTTATATGAGGGCGGCTTTTTAAATTTTTACAAACTACCACTGGGTGGCGCTATCGAGATGTGTAGTTACTATTTTCGTAAAATTTGACATTTGTTATTGCGAATACAGTGGCAGCTTAGAAATTGACCGAGTAGTTTTTTTACAGTGTGCGTTTAAAAGAAGCAATTTTGTGAAAAAATGGAAATTTCACGTTAAGGTTTTCGTTGGATGATTTTTTACTATTTTAGTAAAGGCCTAACTCTACAACAATGCATAGAATCGCTTCGTTCAACTTTTATTAATTAAGCACTATCAGAAAAGACTGTTTATAACTAGTTTGCAGCATTTCATGGTGGTCGTGCGTCCCGCAGTGATGAATTTCGTGAAGGTCGACCAAAATCGGTTGTTATCCCAAAAAACATCGATGCTGTGCACAATGTAATCGAAGAAGGTCGGTATGTGACTTATAGTGAGATAGAGGCATCTTAGGCATATCGAAGACTGCCGTATATTCGATAATATAATAACATAATAATTTGACCCAAGCTCAAAAAAAGGCTCGTGTTAATTGATCTAAGGAAACTAAGCAACAATGCACTGTTTGGGTGTTCCAAGATGAACCGAATCCCACAAAAGTTGTTCCTTCACGAAGCACTTCCAAGAAAATGATCGCTTGTTTCTTTGGTTGTACGGGACATAGCGCAACCATTTCTTTAGAGGATCGAAGAACAATTAACTCTGAATAGTATACAATTTGTTTGCCAGAAGTCATCGACGAAATCAGGAAAAACAACCGAAAACGTCGCATCATTCTTCGTCATGACAATGTTTTTGAGATACCAACTTCAGAGTGGAAAAAATGTATCGAGAATTAGTTCGAACGCATGCAAAAGTGTATAAATCTTAAAGGTGAATATTTTGAACCAATAAAACAGTTTGCTTCCAAAACATTTTTTCTTTTCTAATTTTTGTAAAAACTTAATAGGCTGCCCTCATACTAAAAAGAAAACTTTATGTTCTGAGGGTTACCTGTCGTCGTTGCTTGATTTCTACTTACATCTCACGGCTTTACTCTCTCTATGTCTTCCTAATTATGCACTCTAAATGGTTGTATGATAATTAGCAGAGTAAACTACATAAAAACAGTTAGTTCAAAAGCAATTTACTTACATAAATGGCTAACTTGAAATTATACAAGTATCACTAAACTTAAGTAAAGTGCGACCTCAAAAATCCATTTCATTGAAGCACCCTGGTATATATAAAAGACCTATGCAGTATCAGTACACGCACCGCGTCAATGTTTTTCGGAACAACAACCAATTTTGGACGACCTTCACGAAATTCGTCGTTGAGCGAACTACGGCCACGATTGAATTCGGTAAACCATCGATAAACACTGGCCCTTGATGGTGTTTCATCGCCAAAAATCGAATTAAGTTCATCGATGCACTGTTGTTAAGTTAACCCACGTCGAAAGTTGTAAAAAATAATCGCACGAAAATATTCACGATTTAATTCAATTTTTTGGCCGATATGGATTTTTCAAGTTACTGTAAAAAACACAAATAGCGCTCGTACGTCAAAACGTTCTGAGTACGTATACCGTCAAAAATGTTAAACTTTACGATAGAGACGTCAGTTGCCAGATGGCAGCACTAGGGTTGCCCAATCCAGAAATATAAAAGGCAACCCTCGTACACATGTTTATACAATTGCACGAGTGTTTTGTAAAACTACTTTTTTCTTTAAAAACACATTCATCTAGGCTATGGGAAAGTAAAGAGATTATACTACTCGTCGTATCAGGAATTTACTACTCAATAATTTTTTAGTAGATACAAAATTGGCATGAATTAATCTGCCAATTAGGTGAAATTAATTTTATAGAACTTGTTCTCGGCAGTTTTCTAGTTGCACACAAAATATAGCCGCGGTCTAATGTGCAAAAAAATCGCGCATCTTTGTCTTGAACTAAAATACATGTCCGTTTTGAAGTGGGTAGTTTTACTAAATTGTTGTAGGTATTTTATTTACATCCTCATACACCTAAATGTCTCCAACGTCAATTAACACCGTGAGTACCTACTCGACGATGTTTCCCGCATCATAAGCGTTGTCGCTAATGTGTGGTGGTACCCGTTACAAGTACTTGCACTTCCTAGTTGAAGAATTTGAACCCTGAAAAATGAACCTTGCATACTACCACTATAAAGCTGCGCCGGATCCATTGTTCACACACTCTCACTACTCCATTGTGAGGTTGTAATACACTTTTCGTACATTTTCATGCGAAGTTTACGCGTGACTTTCATTTTTTCGGTTTCACTTTCCCTTTGTGACTTAATTATTATGATACACCGTTTTTAGAGGAAACGCTGCCTCGCTGTACAGCTGTAATTTATTTATCATTTGAATCGTTTTATTGGCGAGAATCATTTGTAT
Source organism: Limonius californicus (assembly GCA_014611495.1). Lineage (NCBI taxonomy): Eukaryota > Metazoa > Arthropoda > Insecta > Coleoptera > Elateridae > Limonius > Limonius californicus. The sequence goes on from JABXWE010035041.1 coordinate 13,716, forward strand.
CTTTATTGTTTTTATGGACTACATTTATACCGTTTTCTTTTTTTAATTTATTGAGGGGGCATCAATTATTACAATCATATTGTCACCATCTAATAATAATACACAGCGTGGAAACTACTGAGAACCGAACTCGGCACCTTTGCTAAATCAGGACCAAGGCCAGTAACCTTACTTATATTACCATTCGATTAAATAAGACATATCTTAAAAAAGGAAACTAATGTTACTCAACAAATTACATCGGTGATAAATAATCGATTAATCCTGAAACTAATTAGAATCAGTCAGGAAACACAAAACGAACAAATGTAGGTAGCTGTATTTTCGCATAAATGAGATCATCCCAAATATATACACGTGTATAAAAAGACATACTGCATATTGAATAAATGGATATTAGCGTAGGTCGCGTCTGTTTAACATAAAATTATTCGAGTGCAACTTAGAATGATGCTATTTGACCTTAAAACAAACAAAGCCGCAAAGCCATCGACATAAAATTTGCCTCTGCAAATTTAACCATCGTTACTTTTAATTAATGCACGCATTTAAAAGTTAAAATGGTCACGTTATGCGAACAATAAAATATATCGACAAATCTACTACGACACAAGAGGCACTATTTTAAATCTCAAATCTCCTTATAGTTTCAATTTAGATAAGATCTTTGATGGAAAAAAGCGGAAATCTCCAGAGAGATTAATTTAAGTTTGTAATTTTATCTATATCACGTTTCAGAAAGTAGAATGAGATTATGGCGTAGTAGTTACAAATATAAATCTTGAAAACATTTACACGACCTTGATAGTGTAAATGAAAATATTCCAAGAATTCCGAGAATTGCCACAAACATTAAGACCCATCTACAAAATTTTTGTATTATTACTTTTTCAGATACTGAAATTCCTAACAAAACAAAAACATAGCACACGTGTAACATTTGCCAGATACGGTAAGTAAATTAAACTTTTCCGTGCAATAATAGTAGATATAACCCATTTTTCCACAAACATTTATTTATTATTTAACATGTTACAGTACATCTTACAGTAGGTGAAAAATGTTCGCTTTTCAATCTATATGAGTCTTACAAGTGTATGGCAAATCCAGAATGCGAAATCTACACAAAATTTTGTTTTGGGTATCTAAGCATTTGTTGGTTAATACATTTAGTATGCAGAGAGGGACGAACACTGCCTTAAAAAGCTACGTATTAATATTCTGGTATTTTAAAAATAAAAATTGTAAGCTGAAAATACTAATTGACTCTGCCTCGTACATAGCTTAAAATAGAACGTAGATAGCAGTTGTTATATAAAAAATTAAAAATAATTAAACTATGCAAGAATAAACATAGATAATGGACTATACAATGAATTCATTGAGTTCTAAATGCAATATGCTTTTATGGCACCTAATAATTTCTCCACATCATTGCTGGAAATTCTAAATTTTACAAGTTGAAAATATTGACTTTGGAATTAGAATATAAATACATAGTGAACAACAAAGATAGACGATAGTGCTGGTTTATTTCTTACGATAACTCTTAAATTATCATGTTGTGTTGTGGAAGTTTTATATTTTTTAAAATACGTTTATTATACAACTCTGGAAATCTTTGTTTTGGCTTTTTTGAGATTTACGTGCAGCACACACTGATTACTCGGTAAATATCAAACAAATATAACGTCTTTGATTTGAACCAATAAATATTTTTGTATAATATATTTCTATATAAAATATTTTTGTATATTGTTTTACAGTTTAATTGGTATAATATTAGAGAATTTAAGAGTAATGCATTATTTTTTTCAAATTATTATAATACTCGATGGGTTGTCGGCAGTTAGGCATTTATAAATGTTTTTCCAGTAAAATCTGTATTTATGTCTCCAAATAAACATTGAAGTCTAATCACTTACACCTAGTAGTGACCCGATTCTGTACCTAATACGAGGACTATTCTTTCTGCCTAGATTAGTAAAGTACATAATACACAATTTATTGACAAAACACATTTATTAATAATACCAATCTTCAAAACATTTTCTCCAATCTTCCCGCGTTAGGTTATTTATGTCATTTTTAAATGCGTCAACCGCTTCTTCGGCCGATGTAAAACGTAAACCCCGTAAGTTATTCTTTATACGCAGCAATAAAAAGAAATCATTAGGTGCTAGGTCTGGACTATATGGTGAATGACCCATTATTTCAATGTTTAGGACATTCAAATACGCAGTCGTTCGAGCAGCAGTGTGCGCCCGAGCGTTATCTTGATGAAAGATGATCCTTCCTTTTGGACGATTTTCGCGAACATTTTGGAGATCTTGATGCAAACAAACTGTAGTGTACCGTTCAGGATTAACAGTATGACGATCCTCCAGTGGAAACATATTCCAAAAAATGTGGTGATCATCTTTTTGTTTCCGCTTTTTTCACGAACAACTTTTGGTGGGGCCGATTCCTTCTCAAAGACCCAAACTGCCGACTGTTACTTTCTTTCGAGATCATAGCAGCAGTGGCGGCTTGTACTAAAGGGCACAAGGGCACGTGCCCACCCAACCACCAAGATAAACACAGAAAGAAATTCGCATGTAATTCAGTGCATTATTTTAATTTCATTATTTTAACGATGGTATCAAATTTTCCTTCCGCACCACAAGCGCGGCTAACAGCCTCAAAACTATTTTCCGGGGAACGCTCTGATTTGTTCCCCATGTAGAGGTGATTCGGTTGGCTATCGGTTATCTTCGCTATACTCGATATACCAGGCGAGTTGGGTGCCGAGCGAAGTGTTCCCCATTTAAAGTCAACGTTTGACTTTCGACCGTAGTGTTTTGTTTTCGCGCAATCGCGCGTGTGAATTCAAAGACGAACGTGACGTTTTTTCAATGATGGAAGTTAATTGCGTGCAAAATCTTTTAAAAAACCCGCTATCATTTGAGGAAAAACTTTTAATTAAGAAGAAAGGAAGGCCTATTCCTGATCTTCAGATAAACTACAGTTCGACAAGTAAAACCCGAATGTACAATAGAAAATTCAGCAAGAATATCTATGAAAAATACGATTAGATGTGCGGATGTTCAGTAACAAATAAACTGTTTTGTTTTATGTGCTTAATTTTTAAGAAAGAGGTTAGTGCGTGGAATAAACAAGGGGTGAATGATTTAAAACACATTGCAGAGAGGGCAAAGAAACACAAATCTTCCGTTTCTCACATGAATGCGTGCATGGATTTTAGTGTTTTAGGCAAAGTGGACATCCGTGAACAACCAGAGGGTGCTTATTTACTACATAAAATTAAATACAACGAAGACGTGGAAAAAAATCGTCATATTTTGCGCCGGTTAATTATGTGTATTAAATTTTGCGGCGCCTTTGAACTGGCGCTGCGAGGTCACGATGAGATATCAACGTCAGAAAATCCAGGAATTTATGTAGGGTTAATCAACTTTGCTGCCGAATTAGACGCTGTGCTTGCAATACATATGAAAGGTTCACAAGTGTTTAAAGGCGTCTCAAAACTATTCAGAACGAATTGCTAGATGCAATGTTGCAAATTTACAAGCAGGAAATATTAAAAGAAATTAAATCTGCAAATTTCATTGCTTTGGAGGCCGATGAAACTACAGACACTTCTAATCATCAGCAAATGGTTGTTATTATTCGATACGTTTTTAATGGACAAATTGTTGAACGCTTTTGGTCTTTTTTTAAGCCGGGTGGATATAAT
>JABXWE010035044.1:0-19842 GCA_014611495.1 Limonius californicus
AAAAGTAATTAAGTTACTATTAAGTTACTGAAAAGTAACTAGTTACTAGTAACGAGTTACTTTTACTTAGTTACTACCCAACTACTGTAGACCAAATAAAGCAAAAATTTCTTCTCTATCAGTAGCCATTTCATATGTTTGCAGTTTAGTTTACCCTTGAATTTTAGTCTCAATTTTCATATTTGTGTATTTTGTAATCAAATTTATGATTTCATCACCAAAGAAGAGCGAAAAAGTATCGGACGGTGTTTTGACACGTTTTGCAGCATTGTTGGGACCCGGTAAGTGAGTAACAATATTTTTAGACTTGCTCCTTGTAGCTTTGGGGACATGCTTAGACTACTTAGTTACTTTGTTTTTACCAGTGTAATAGTTAGCAGTACTCTTGACAGTCATTGAATTATCTTCACTTTCACACAATTTAGCCTCACCCTCATACTGTTCTAATTTTGAATCGGAAGAATAATCGTCGCGGGTTACATGCTCCTGATCACTTTCATCCTTACTTGACTCGTACACTGCACCCGAATTTGGCGGCTCTTCCCAAAAACTGTCATCTTCTAAAATAGCTAATAACGCATCATCTGGCAATCCTTAGTTCTTCATTTTCTAAAGATAAGGAGAACAAAACTAAACTTTGTTGAAAGAAAAATAAATGGAAAAATCAGACCTTTAACACAAGTTGCGATAAATCTTGAAAAGCACGTTGTAGAAGTTAGGTTATGACAAGAACTAACTGACAGCAACAACTACACATTGAGTGTAATGAAAGACTGAACGTCTCGATCACAGTAACCCCCCCCCCGCTGATATTTCCCGCTAAACATGATCTTTCAAATGTGGGGTCACAGTGACCCCAGAATGCTGTATCTTTTTTGTGTAAGGCTTTAGAAATTGAAAGTTAGGTAACGTGTTATTCCTAAGTAGTCAGAAGAATACGTGAAAGTATAAAAAATTTAAAAATTTTTGGGTGTTTTATGCCACAAAAACCAAGCGTGGGGTCATATTGACCGCAACAATGCACTCCAAAGGTTAAAGGACGTTAAATTTGACTTTCACAAGTCAAACTATTACAAAATTTGGTTAACATGTAGCAAACACGGCTTCGTGCATTTACCTCGTGGCATTTACAATAAGTCAAGCGGCACACGGTCTCCGATAAAACTACTAATTAAACGAAGATTAAACCTACTGCAGAATTGTAGCGCTACACTAAAAGCAGGTGTTGTTTTGACGTTTCGAGAAACCCATACAGAGATGACCCTTTTCCATGTTTTAAAATTGTTTTCCTTAAATTTGTGAAGTTAAGTTAGTTTTATACATTATCATTACTGTTTCTGTCCGGCCTATAGGAACAAATAAATATAAATACATATATAGTGGTTATAAATAAATGTAAATGTAAGGTTTGTACATGCAACGGTTTAATCGAATATTTGATATACATATTTGCATTTTGTAATTGTTGGAACCAAAAATATAAATCTAAAGACTTACTTCTAGAACATGACCTCAAAACCATTTTGAGGCAAATTCAATTTCACATTTTACGCCCGAAAGGAATTACATTGTTTTAATTTCCATCAACCCCATTCAACAGCTAAATGTAATAATTTTGCAGGTTTGTTAAATAAACATAGATAAACAATAAAAGAATTATCTTCAGCGAGGATGCTTTGAAGATCAATTTGCAAATTGTTTCCAGCGGGCAATTCACAGTAAAAGAATACTCGGTTTGGGGACTGAAATCAGCAGTCTCACATGCTATGAAGAAGATATTGAGACGCCCTGGTAACTGATTTGCCTTCATCAAGGATTATCTCTCGTTTTAATTGCACCTTACCTATAGGATTCATATATTACGCTTCATTAAGATAAATTGATCGAAGTTTAAATTACAACTTATACCATCTTGGGTTTATTTTTATTGTAGATATTTTTATATATTTCTGTAGTACACATATATGTATAAACACAATATGCTAACCACATATTTCATAATTTTTACTATTTAATGTGTGATTTCTTGTCGTGCAAAAGACCTATTTTGACGTGCAAATATATATTCCCCTTAACAATGTGGTCAAATAAAATTGGAATTTGTACTATAAATTAATATGGATTATCTGCAGAACTGGGTGGCAGCCATGAACGTAAAGGTAGATTCCTGCAAAGGGCTAATAAACCTTGTTGTAGGGTAGTTCCTTGAATGTAAATAGAGACCATCACCATTATATCATTCCGTTGGTTTTGGTTTAACCTATTAAGGACTGAATTTATAAATTTGTGATATTATGAATATAATATCTTTATCTCTATTTCAAATAATACTATAGACATCAGTAGATCAATAAATTTGTTTGACAGCCTTCCATTTTGTAAATGGCGGCCGTTCCATATATAGAACGCAAGTCCTATAAGGGGTGGAAAGTATACATAAAACAGGACGTTATGTTTTTCAATTTGAATGTTTTATTATCCCAAAATGTGACAAACAAATAAATTTATTAAGTATGAAAATGAATAAACCACTCAATACCTAGTCCTACGTCGCATTTTCGGCATTGTGTGCGAACAGAGCTACCTTTATGGTTCTGTCCTGCACATCGCCGGCGTTTATTGTGGGGTACATATTGAATTAGATGGTTCTTATCATCTAGGCTCCAGATATTTCTGGAGACAATTTATTATTTGTTGAATATGATGGTGGTCTTCCCGAAGATTCTGGTAAATTCTGAAATTTCTTCAGATAGGTCTGTACAATTTCTCTTCTGAAATTTAGCTGAGAAGTTTTTGGGTGATGAATTCTGTAGATTATCCACGCGTTTTGCACAGCCGCATCTATAAGCCAGGTGAACATTGGCCATCACCATTTTTCCCCCATAACAATCCCGTAGACATTTATATTTGCGTCCATCTGATCTGTGCCTCCCATAAACTCGTTGTACTGCTGTATGCAGTGAGGCCTCTTTATGGCTATTTTGTTTTTTTATTTAGTTTGTTCTTTAAATGTGTATGCAACAATTTTATTATAAGAAATGTTTATTTACATAGCTCATAGCTGCATAACCTAGCCCACTGCTTCGACCACTGGGACCACAGAACACTCGAGACGGCAACGTAACCTTGAATATAACTAACTTTTTTTTTAATAATCGCTGATTCCCATCCCATCCAGCTTATCCCGGCTCAGCAGACTTCGCTGCGACCACTACTCTACCGCGGTCCACCTAGAATATAGCTAATTAAAGGTATAAACAAACACTAGCAAAAAAATGTTAATTTTAAAATTCTACTAAATAATTAAATAAATAATCTAATAAATACCTACTGAAATGTAACCTGCCAATTATTAATGTATGATTGTTATAAATATTTATAATATTAACATATTAACAATTACAGATTAATCTCAGACAAGACTTTAAAATTCGAAGGGTGTCTTTGACTTGGGTTTTTATTGCTCTCACGGTATTTCATACTTGTTTATGGAATATTCTGATTGTTTATAAATACCTAATTAATTTATTATTCTGCAATTTATTAACATTGTAATTAAAATTACATGGTTCTTGTCAGCCCCGCAGAACAGACTTCTAGTAATTCCAGATATGTAACGTAACTCCAAGTAATTCCGAGCCCTTTGAAGTAATACCAAATACTTTAAATTGTTGCAAGGTAATCCGACGTATTGCTGACTAATTTATGTAAGTATTTCGGTATCGATCTCTCGACGTCCGCATTATTACTTATGAACAGTTAGTTAGTAGGGCAGCCCTTATGGTATTTTCGTAGACTCTACCCCAAGGGGCTATTTACAAATGTTTTCGTGTATTTGTATTGATTTTGAAATGGATGTGTGTAACACAGAAATACTAAAAATTAGAAGGATATTAATGCAAAATGTTGAAATTACTGATGTATCTGGGATTCAGTTACGGTGGGTTTTGGGCAAAAATACCAGCATAAAAATAATCCAAAGATTTCAAAATAAAGTTCTTAGAAATATTTTGGACCCTCCATGGTATATACGGAATGACAGCATGCATAGAGATCTGTAGAAGAAGAAGTAAAGGAACTTGTAGCAAGATATAAGGAGACTTCATGCTCATGTTAACAGTGAAGTATTGCAGTTTCTCGTTACACCAACTTAGCACGAAGACTTAAAAAGTTTAAACCTTTTGAGCTTTTATAGTGTATATAGTGTAATAGTGAAAAAATCAGAGTACAGTGAACTGTAATAACACATAGAAACAATGTCGACGTTTTAGAATCTAAGTAAAGCTCAATGGGACTTCTTAGCAGATGAGTATTTAGGGTGATAAGGTTAAATGTAAACTATTCGTTAGTCGATCACGACTAGTTTTCGCGTGATTATAAAAAAAATCCTGTAATTATAAAACTTAACTAAAATACATACATGTAAAATAGATACCTAAATATTATAAACAACAAATTACAATTAAATTACCGCTGAATTAAATGGTATGCAAATAATTCGTCGAAGCACTTTAAAATTATAAGTCTTCTATGTTTTCTATTATCGAATGTAATAATATAAATGAGATACAGAAGCCAAAATATATTTATATAAAAACAGGTACATAAATCAAATTTACATTTATGTCCTTATATCTGGAACTTCAAAAACGTACGCTCTTACTCTAAAACAAAACTTACACTTCTAGGGCACAAAAATTCACTTAAAATAAGTGGGGTATGTGACGTCACTCTGACTACGTATGGTCCCCACATGTCCACAACGTTTGCACGTGTCACTTAAAAGTTCTGCAGCTTTGCAAGGCGGAAACAAAGGGCCGTCATTGACACAATTTATAGCCATTAAGCCAGACTTTCGGTAATTTAAAAATTTCCAGCAAATTGACATGCAAACGTTGGAACCCATGCTGCCAACAATTACATTAAATTTAAGCTTCAAAGTTGCAAATAAATTAAAATTAGTAATTGACTTAGGATTCCGCTGTGAACAGCGAGCGAGAGTGGTTGTGCTGTACCTTGACGCGATAAGTTATAACGAGTGCACATTCTTAACCTTTGACCCGTTACTGATATCAACCGCTAAACTAAACACCAATGTGTAAGTTAAAGACAATTATTCTAATTTTAATGTCTACCTGAAACTAGTTGAAAATTCCAACAAATTCTGCATAAGCAAAATATGCAAAACAGCAACCAAAATATGTTCATGTCTCAACCGCAATTTATTTATAATTCATAACAACCTGCATTTGGAAATCTACAACCATCGCAGTATGGATTTATGCCATATACGCCGAACAGTACCTTAGTACCAGCAATTCAATATCCTAACTACATACATACACCCCAATCCTACGTTAACGTAGATTTATTACTTTCCTCTGAAGCCGAATTAAATCAAGCACTTAACACTTAAACTGAGCCAATAATGATCGAGGAATCCGACGACGATCTATTGCACGAGCGGCAACAAGTTAAAAAACGCAAAAGAATCACTCCAAAACGTTCACTACAACAAAACAATACAAATCAAACCAACATCCAAAGTAGATTTAATTCATTGGCTAACACAAGCACCAATGAGACAGTCCAAAAACGTAGTGAAAGCTCTGAGCAGAAAATAGGCAACCCCCTCCTATATTTGTATACGGTGTAACCAACTATTACAAAATGATCGAAAATCTAACCAAAATCTTAGAAAGGGAACAGTACAACACTAAAGCACTGTCTAACAATGCAATTAAAATGAACACAAATACTACAGACTCATAGAGAAAACTAATCTCCCACCTGAAGAACGAAAAAATTATACCCCACACCTACCAGCTGGGGACGAAAAAGCATACAAAGTCGTAATTCGAAACCTCCACCGCACTACGAAACCTGAAGAAATCAAACAAGAGTTACATAACCACAACACGGCCATATGCACGAAAACAAGAGACACCCTCGCCACGTGCGCGCTGTGCCAAGGGCCCCATCCTGCAAATTATAAAGATTGCCAGGTTTATCAACAAATACAACTAAACAGAGGGAGAAAAGCTGCTCCTCTACGAGAACAAGCCACAAAGAAGACCAACACGCGAATATTTGCACAACCCACATATACCTCAAGCCTGAACAACGCAAGCTTTGCGCAGACTGCATCATCACCCAACGACATTTAATTATCACAATTTCTGACCAAATTCGAGACAATGTTCACCCAACTCACGAATGAAAACAGCATGATGTTAAATCTACTAAACACGCTGGTTAATAAATTAAAATAATGAATACCCTACGAATTGGCTTATGGAATGCAAATGGATTAGCCCAGCATCATCAAGTAGTCGAGCTATTTCTCAAACAACAAGAAATCGATATACTAATGATATCGGAAACCCATTTCACAGAATACAGTTACTTCAACATACATAATTACACGATATACTATGAAAAACCATCCAGACGGTACAGCCCACGCTGGCTCGACAATTATCATAAATAATAAGATGTCCCACTATGTAATGAAAGAATTTTCCATCGAATTTATACAAGGCACCATCATAAATGTCAACAGCTCCAATGATCCTCTTGTTGTAGCAGCTATATTTAGCCCGCCCAAACACAACATACGACAACAACAATAGCAAAAAATCCATTATGGGGATCGAGACTTACCAACAGTAAAGGCCGGGAAGTACTTAAGACGATGCAAGCAAATAACTGCAACCACTTAGCCACTGCAGAGCCCACATACTGGCCATCAGACCTAAATAAAATTCCAGATGCTGCGGATTTCTTTGTCACCAAAGGCATATCTTCTAGCTACTGTAAAGTGGATAATTGTTTTGATCTCTTCTCTGACCATTCATCCATAGTCGTTACAATGAGTACATCAGTCATCACCAAAGCAAAGAAACCGTCGCTATACAATAGACACACAAATTGGGAAATGTTCAGAGAGTACCTAACTGACAATATAGTGATTCAAATTTTTCTAAAGACAAGAGGACGAAGTCGACTCCGCGGTCGATCAGTTAACAAATACCATACACCACGCAGCCCATTACTCCATGCCACCTAGTAGCAAAAACCCATTATTATAGAAAATTATCCACTACACATTAGAAACAAGCTTGCAGAAAAAAGGAGAGCCAGAAATACTTGGCAACGAACTAAGCATACAACTGACAAAAACCGATTAAATAGGTTAACAAAGGAGCTAAAACAGGCACTTGGAAAAATGAAACATTCAACGAATACAACAGTAACCTCTCTCCCTACGAACATGATGAGTACACGTTATGCAAGGCCACCAGAAAATTCAAACGTCCCAGAAATCCGATTCCGCCAATTCGTAAAGACAATGGCACATGAGCAAGAACAGATGATGAAAAAGCGGAACTGTTCGCGAATCACTTATCAACCATATTTCAACCTCATCTCCCAGTTGTTACACCTACAGAAAAGAGTGAGATATTAAACTACCTACAGGCTCCTCTCCAACTAAACCCACCGTTCAACACTTTACTCCTGCAGAAATAACAAACGAGATAAGGAACCTAAACAATGCCAAAGCCCCACGATATGACCTCACAACTGCAAAAGTTCTGAAGGAACTGCATCACAATGGCTATAATGGCTCTAACTCAAATATTTAACGCTGTCATAAGGCTACAGTATTTTCCCATACAATGGAAGTTTGGCCAAATAATCCTTATTTTGAAACCCGGTAAACCTGTACACGACGCTACATCATACCGACCAATAACCCTGCTACTTCTTTTATATAAAGTCCTGGAAAGATTGATACTGTAAAGAATGACACCCATAATAGAGAATCAAGGACTAATACCTCAACACCAATTCAATTTCAGACAGCAACACTCCACTATTGAGCAGGTACACAGAGTAGTGGAAGTGATTGAACAGGACTTTGATGAAAACAGATACTGCGTTGCGGCGTTCCTGGATGTCAGTCAAGCTTTTGAACGAGTCTGGCACCCTGGTTTATTGTACAAAACCAAACAGTCACTACCCCAACAGTACTACCTACTCATGAAATCCTACTTAAGCGAAAGGTAATACAAGGCCAAACATTCAGAAAACCTGTTTAGTACCATCAAATTAAAGCCGAAGTCCCCCAGGGTAGCGTCATGGGACCCACACTGTAGACAATATACAGCTGACCTCATTCTCCACGAAAGAGTAATTACGGCCACATATGCGGACGACACAGCATTATTAGTATCTCACAATGATCCAACTGATGCATCGGCCATGATACAAAGCTACCTCCACAACTTATAAGCATGACTAAACAAATGGCGTATAAAAATAAACGCAATCAAATTGCCAGATTGCTGGTGAAACATATGTGAAGGAGAGAACTATATAATTGTGTGATTGAGGCTACAAATTAAATTTTAGTATTGAAATTGCATGTTTATTTCAGAAACTGCACCACACTCATTTTGAAATATATGATCAGCATTTGTAGGGAATTCGATTATTTGAAGGCATGCAGTTTGAGAATTCGCCGTTGTATTCTTAAAGACAACTTCAGTTCACATGAGGCAAGGGTCAAACTTAATCGGTAAGACTTTAAATTCCAGTCAATTGTAATTTCAACTGTTCTTGCTTCCAGGTTTTACTGGATCACCCAAATAATTTAGTTTGCTTTCATACTGGTTGTTTTTAAAATCGGCATGAGTTTGGTGAAAGAGAGTTGGATATTTATGTTGCCATGTAATTTGTCTATAAAATAATTAACTAAATAAATTATAAATTTGCCCCTCCTTTGACTAGCTCAAAATTAAATGTTGTATTATAATTAAGTAAAGAACATAAATAACTCTTTCCGTTGGTTGCGCCAATAATACAATTAAAATTAAATATTTTTATACACAAAGAAATCAATTTTCTGAAATATACCAGCATATAAAAATAACAAAGATCTCAGGGTTAAAGTGCGTGGCCTCACCACAGATAGCTATCGAATTATAATAACAAAACTAACACAACTACAAATTAAAATTAATTGTGAACTTAGCTTTATAATGTTATTGGTGAACAGTCCTTTCATCTAGATTTCTTCAAAATTTGATTACGGTAGCGTTTTGCGCCTTTTTGAAACCAATGCTCGGCTGCAACACGTTGCTGACCTCTTATAACTTCCACAAATCAAGTTGTGAAAATCCATGGAACACTTCAATAACTTGCGTATAAATACTTTAAACATATCAGGTACGTAGATTGGTAATTTGCTTTATGAATTAATCCAGTATTGTGTTTAATAAACTTTAATTTTTATTATTCTTCCAGGAACTGAAAACATCATACCACGCATTTGACATTGAAATTCTAGGCAAGTTTCATTCTTTTTAAATTAAAACACTATTTATAATTCGAACTCAAATCAACTTTATTGCTTTCTGCCAACAATAAATTGAAACTTAGATAAAACTTTCACATAAATTAATTTGGTTATATTAACATAACCTTAATACATTTTGTAAACAACTTGGGCCACACCCCTCATTTTCAATAATAGCTCTTAATATAATTTCAATTTGAAATTAGAACTCACGCGTCAAGCGTGCTTCCTCGATGAACATTAAATTCCAAAATTTACCAATTTAGTATCATACTGCACATATACATTTTAAAATGGACCAATGGAAAAGCTTTGACTAATCAAAAATATTTACAGCTGACTTTAATCTTTAGAAAGAAGTTAATAACAATATAAATACTTTATATTTTCACAAACAAACTTCAGAATCACAATCCTGATAAAATTTAGAAATTTTTGATACCAAACATACTGAAATCTGAGATAATAAATTACACGTGTTAAAATTATTAAATTTTACATAAATTTACATAAAACTAATAAAAGATAATTATAAACCAATACACAGAAATGCATAAATAACCTGTAACGCCTAGTTGGCAACAACAATAATACTGACTACTAAGGGCAAAAAAAAACTAACGGTAAGTTCCAGGTGTCGAGAGTAAGGGTCGACCAGCTACAGTCGAAGAAGGGGGGGTTAAATAAAAAGCCTAGGCGCCACCTGTTTTGAAAATTAAACTTAGCCCTCGACGATGTCACGATGGATAAAACAGGAACCTCCCTGGAATCTAACTTACCTTTAATGATTGCTAACTTAGAAAACCTATGGGGAAAGAATACCACTGAGGACAAAACCACTCGGGCAAAAAAAACTACTCGGAACCCACGTTGGATTCGCCAAAAATCTGACGACAATTTCCAAATTAAAAATGAAAGTATAGATTTATTGAACGCACCTCGTATAAGTTCAAAAATTCAAATTGTTATTATGTACCACGGAACATTATCATCAAGCGCACATACCCGTGGAAACATATTGTTGATATCGATGCTTCGAACTTCGCTGCTCTCTGCGATAAACGAATCCATTGCAGGTTCGCCAGGTTTGATTTGCTTCCAATTAAACAAGATGACCATGAATGCAAGATAAATCCAATTAAATATTGAAGACTCGAGCGGAAATAATTTCCAAACCGCAGGAAGTCCATACGGGAAAAGACGCCTAAATAAATTCAAGGAAAATTGCAATAACAAACAACCAAAAGCTTAAATTTCATTCTTACCGAACGATGAAATTTCGGCGGTAGGGAACCTCTAGGTCAATGGCACAATCAAATTGGGTAAAAAACCCTAGGAAAATTAAATCTTATACACGTCCTAGCGTTCCTCCAAAGAGGGCAAACAATCCCAAGGAACGACGGCATAAGGATAACTTCCTCTAACAACTTCTTAAATTGGGAGATGTTGACTAAGAACTTTATAATGAAACAATTATAATGAAACAATTATAATGAAACGAGGTCTGAACCATCGATGAAACAAGACTACTCAACCAACAAAATAATAATTAGTAAAAATCCACACAAAACACTGCACAATACGTACAAAGAATCCTAAACTACGTTATTACCAACAGTTTATCCGCAACATCACCAACCGATCAGATAAAAGAAAATTTATTAAGGGACTAGGTATAAAGCCCTAATAGTGACCTACCCTACGATACCCAACCAACCGAGAAATATCTAAGGACCATAAGGAAACCGCTGGAAAATGTCCTCCTAGTGACCGTCCCTGCAATGCCCAACCAACCACCCTAGAAATATCTAAAAAAAGGGAAAGAGAAAACAAAAAAAAACAAATTGCTAACAAAAAACATCATGCAAAACCCACTCGAGCAAACCACCAAACTCACGTCTAGAATCGACGATATTGCGAGGCCTCGTATACGCAAAACCAGATTAATTACCGAAAAATAAATGGTATATGCGCACGGATAATTATAAAATTTACGCAAAATTCCCCCTTTTGTTTGAACTTTAAATAACAAAATATTATCTCGTAATCTGCAGACCATTTAACAAGTTCTCAATATATAAAAAGTTAATTGAATATGAACATGAATGTTTCCAAATAAAATATTTAACTAAATACAAAAATTTTGTCGAATATTTATTATATTTCAATATAAATACGACTACGCAATAAAACGATTTGCAGTTGTTCGTTTTTGGCTAGTTCTCGAAATTCCGTGAACTTATCAACCCAACGCAGGTAAGGTAAAAAGTAACTAACAGACCTTGAACGCAGGCTTTCTTTACCCCGATTGACTCGATGTACGCCCATCTGCTACACATGTACCGCCGAAGGTTCCTGCACTGGAATGTCTAGTCTGGAATCTCGGAATTTCCCACGTTGTTATAAATGCGATCAGAATCCGGATTTTTTTCCACTCCTCCGGCTGCCGTTTGCTTGCCTAAATAATTGAACTGTCTTAGAAAAGCAACAAGTAGAATAAGAACCTTCTAAGCTTACCATAAGATGTAAAATTGGCAGAAGAAAAACTCTCCAAAAGTGCGCTAAATTAGGATTACTCCCAGGGAAAATTTTACTATCACACTACGGTGTTTAAACTTCCCCTAATCACTTGAAAATTCACAAATTGGAATAATCTTCCGTGTCGTAACGACCTTAATTAAAAATTCAAGTCTGCACCTCTTGAGAATTGAAAGCGTTCTTCCGTCCACTAGACTGCGGTCTCAAAATCGAAAATCCCCGATCGATGCGCAGAACATAAAAATGAGAACAAGTTTTTGAATTGAAACCGAAGTATGCCGCTCAAACGCTGTAATGGGAAAACCACTTCTGATATACACTATGCGTCAGAAATCACACGTTACAAACCTTTACACCGATTATACATAGAAATAACCAAGTGATAACCAAATTAACCTCAAAATTTACAACATTCATATAATTTTACAAATAATTACTAAACAAATTCCTTCTAAATAATAAAACTTCTTCTACACTTCCTTTACATAACAAACAAATTAATTATAATAATAATTCCATATTGAAACATAAATTAAAGTTATTACACACATATTTAAAAAATACATACAACAATAACAACAAATTTTATATTCCACTGCCCAGAACAACCAAAACATCGCCTACTTCGCACATAGACATCTATATCCTTATTTCCTAAGGAATATGCACCAACACATCACTTTGTTCACTAACAAACCTCATCGTAGTATTCTCCGATGATCGTACAAGACCTTTTACTCTAATCAGGTATACATTTGTCATATTTAATCATAATAACTTTTCAAATATCATTCTTTGCATGATAATCAAACTAATTCTTTTCAATTTCAGGTAAAATCTGGATTCCTACCATCAAAATAGTATCCTTTTACATACACGAAAGGCATTACGAAACCAAAAATCATATCATATAAGGGTTATCTGGTAAAATTAACACAGTCTACGTATACCTTAGAATAATAATAATAATAATTTAGGGTAAATAACATAGCAATGTATATTGGACATTTTTGAATAGATTTTTTAAAGTGCAGATGCTTCGATAATAAGGATGTTATGGAATCCGTCGTGGAATTTGTCGTAAGATATTTGTCTTTCTAGTATCTATTTTGTTCCTCATTTTTATATTTACTTCACTTTTTTGTCTTCGTTCGCCATTATTTTTTTTATTTTTTCTCTCATTCGCCCTTTTCCTTCTACTAATATCCTCTCTTTTTTCTTCCTGTGTTACTTTTTTCATTTAAGTCTTCACCTCCTCCTACCACCCGAGTTTTCGTCGTTTTCCGACCATTTTCTACACTTATAATATTCGTCGATATGTACAATTCTGTTTGAAAAGCAATATGAAATCTTTACTACTAATAGTAAAGCGTTTACTAAATAATCATGAACTCAATTTTAATACAGATCGATATATGTTACCTATGCTACGAATCAGTCAAGTTGTTTACTATCTTTTTTTCATTGAATATTAGATACATGTTTAGGTAATAAATTACATATTAAGATTATTCGTCTGTAAAGTGATTACTCAACTTAAAGCGCGTAGCGTGTAGCATTAATAGAACTAGAAAATCTAAAATTTTTGAGGAAATGTCTTCAACAAAGGACGTGAATTGGTATGAGAGCATTAATCCTTTCAAAAATGGGGTGGGGGGGTAATCTTTTAAATTCAGATAATGAGCCAATCCCTAGCTTGCTAGCTTAAGAGTAATGAACCCTAACGGTGATTTGTTATTTAAGTGTCTGTTTGTTTGTAGATTGGCATTACGACATCCATTGTTGACATGGTGAAAATTTTATCCTCAGAGATATTCCAAAGCCAAGTTACTTTAGTTAGTCCAAGTTCCTACTGAAGAAGGCAACTTAGTTATGTAATGCTGTTTTAATGTAAGAGAAATTCGTGATTTCTTACACGCGTCAAGGAAACTTCACTACCAACGTTATCATTAAAATGTTTATCGCAACCATAGATTAAAGAAAACCTTAGATCTCTAAGTAACGGTAACAAAAGAGGCCTTAATTCTGGATGCAGTTTAAGGACGTCGCTGCGATCGCTACACGTTTTTGAAGTTAGTGTCGCGTTATGTAGCGCAAAATTAGTATCCGAGTGTAATGCCGCTATCTATATTTGTCTTTTCTTAGTCCAACTAACCATAATCTTTTCTTAAGAAACTCTTTGTTCGCCTACTTAAGGAATGCGAAGAAAGGTTCCTAGCTAAGTTGCTAATGAGTATTTACGCAAATAAAGGCATTTCAATACGGTTACAATGTTTCTTACAAGGTAGTACGAGTATAATTTATACGTATCTAATAATAGTATCTGTGGCTTGGTGCTAAAAGGGCCAATGTCAATTTTTCCCATTTGGTATTCTATGTGGTGTTAGAAAGGCCTATGTCGACATACGCCATATTCAGTTTCTAAACACAAGAATTTAGTTACTGATAAAAGGGCCAAAGTTAACATTGGCCGTTTTAGTCGGAAGTTTCTCAACTATAAGAATTATATTGGCCTTTTTATTCAATTGCATTTGGTACGCTTCTGTCAAAATCCTTGCTTTGACAGTTCACATAATGTACTCTGAGAGTGCCTTACCAATTTAATAGTGAGTAGTGGTTTTAAGTGTTTTGCTCTGCTTATTAAATTATTTAAGGATGACATCATGAACCAGAAGAATATTAGATGTATGTGAATCGTCACAAGAAGGTAAGCATTATGCTATCTGTGTAGTATTATTAACTTACACTGACATTTTTAGGTTATGAGTTAATTATTCGTGGTCTGATTTGTGTCCTTATGTTTCAGATTCGTTGCATGTTAGTACTAGAAGTAGCGTTCTGTCTAGCCCAGCACCGTCTGTTGAGCAGTGAGCAGTGAACTACAACATTTATTCAACAATGAAATTAAATCTCCAGTTAACCGCACGCTCAGTTTCGGTAATCCAAATCAAGAAATAACACGTCAAGCCGTACCAGTGCCTGGCCACAGTGGATTGATTGTTCAAACTTATAAAGACGATATAAAACTGACTCCGCTGAAGAGTGTTTCACCATGTTTTTGTAGTGAATCTACTCAGCTTGTGAAATTTGCATCTGACAGTGACGAAAGGATTCCTAGTGATGACGAATCTTCAGAAGAAACTCAAAGTAGTGAAAGTGAAAACCACGAAAAAATCGTACAGGGTGGGCAAATTTCGATGTTAGTATGGGGTAACTCGGTAATTATAGGAGATACAAAAAAATGGAAGGCACGTTCTCGATCTCTTTTTTTGAGACAAATTCACTGGCGGAAACAAAAATTTGCTATCGTCTTTTGTTTTCGAGTTACAAACAAAAGTTCGATTTTTCGACTTTTAGACGCATGTGAATATCGTGGTTGTTTGTAAAGTTAGGAGAAAATAACTTTTACATTCTCAAGGCACTTTTTTCTGTATAATCCAGTGGCGTCGAGAAAATTTAAAAAAAAAAAGGTTTAATGTCGAGTTATGGCCTAAAGTTGTAATTGTTCAATGGAATCCGATAATTGGAGCGGGCGCATGTGCACCCACCAAACGATGTAGAAGGGGGTCAATAACAAACAGGTTTGCTTAATGTTTTTTTGGAATCTCGCATGTCGCTCTGCCGCGTATGGTCGCTTGGCCTGTTTTCAGTCTGCGATTGTGCGGATAGCCGTCGGTAAAAGCGAGACTACGTGGCATTATATGACTGATAGTGTCTTTGTACATAATTCACATAACTGGTACAGATCGAAGCAAAAGTTTCATTT
Source organism: Limonius californicus (assembly GCA_014611495.1). Taxonomy (NCBI): domain Eukaryota; kingdom Metazoa; phylum Arthropoda; class Insecta; order Coleoptera; family Elateridae; genus Limonius; species Limonius californicus. The sequence continues at coordinate 15,666 of JABXWE010035044.1, forward strand.
CGGCTCCAAACGACTCGATGCAACAAGTATCCACCGTCAATTATGTACAGTTTGTTGGTTCCAAAGTCATTATCTGTAGCTGGCAAAAAAGCTTTATACAGTAGGGACTTTGCTGTTTTACGCATTCCGGCCTCGGAAAACAAGGACAATGGGTACGGAGCCAACTCATACTGTAGATGCTGTTCGAGTTCTTCCTCGCTCTGTTTGGCAACACAAAGCCTCTGGAAAATAAGTAGTGGGTCAACGGGCACTACTTTATCATCAATACGAATGCTCTAGTTCACTGCTCTCAGGGGCAGTACTTTGTCCTTGCGTCTCAGAACCACATCGCCGAAATTTTTTCCAATCATATTATTTATTCCTACTCTCCCAATTTGTTCCGCTTCAAAACAATTTATGGTTTGATTTCCAATAACGCCTGAAGAAATAGACATTATTTCGTCTAAGTCTGGGAAAGGCGGATGTTGCGTTAGCCAAATCAACATCTTCTCCACATCATTATCGTCTCGAATAATGCGTGAATTTCTCATATCCACGTGTTGTTCTGACCATTCAAAATAAACGCCACAAAACTTTTCAATTTCATCACATATGTTGTGCATATACACCATTCCCAGAGCGCACTTTGTTAAAACGCTATCCGTTATCCCTCGCCCATGAGTGAGACCACCAACGGATTTCATCATTCGCAGTAGGGTCTGTTCTAGGGTCATGTCACTCCAAATACCTGACCAAAATTTGTTGCTGCGTCTGATTGTGAAAAAGCCGTCGCTTGTGAATTGTTGGTATTCATCAGGTGGCATTTTGTCCTGTAGGGATAACATATCCTGTAAATATAAATGACAGGGCAGTTTATAGAAATTAACAGAATATGTTGTCATTCAATCAGTTCTTGAGCCTAAACGGCTCACTTTAGCAAAAATATGCTAAGAATATTTCTTGTAGGAAATTTCTTCCTCTTCAATTTTGCTGTAAACATATTTTTTCGAGAAACGCACAGTTTTGGAGATAAATGAAAAAAACTATTTTTGGGCGCCATCTTGACAAGATGGCGGCTCCGGCGGCATGTCTCGGATTGTGCATTTTGTGAATTTTAGTTCTGGACATCCAAACCTACAAACCTGCAAAGTTTTAAAACTTCCGGACTTATTTCCAGGTAAGCCCTATTTTTGATCCCCAATGACTGGCGTATAAGAGAATGTTTTGCAACTTTCCTAATATTATTAAATTTAGTTTTAGCTAGGACAAAATTATTTTGGTTATGTTTTAATATCTGATGCTAAGAGTGATTTATCTGAAAGTGATAATGACTGACTGACAATTTTAAGTATTTTAATGTTTTGTCAATTTATTTATTTTTAAATTTCTCTTAGCACTAAAAATTATAAAACATCCAAAATAATTGTGTTGTATCAGAACTAAATTTAGTGATTTAAGTGAATGTTTAAAGATATTCGTTAGCGTGGAAAATATATGTTGAATACTGCAGACTTCGGTACATTATAAGCGATAAACCGTTTCCGACCTATTCTGCTTTTGTCTAGGCAGATGTATTCTTCTTTGTTAATAAATATAATTTATTATTTTTTGTTCTTTTTTAATGTGAAATGTTAATACTACTACTACTAAACCTTAAAGACGTGTTTATATTTCCACTGGTATAATGAAACAGAATGGGAAACAAGATATCTATAGTCTGTTTTTTTTTAAATTGTGGGCATTTAATCTTTCAGCTTTCTACTGAATCTACTATATTAATTTACTAGTTGTAATTTACTATATATTCCATATCTCAACAGTAGAGCATCACCCTATATTTGATACTGTAACGTATTAATGTTTTTCTTCTATCCTACCAGACGATTTGAATTTGTATGAACATTATTAAAATATACACAGTTACGTGTATCGCCGTTTTGGTTGTGGACGCCTGTCACAAGAGTTCGGCGATGTAATCACGTTCCTCTGTTGGCGTTTTGATCCTCATCTTATTTCGACGCTATGGTCGAAGTCGGCACAGTGCCCCTTACAAATCGGCGTTGTTGTCGTGATCTTGTTAGTCTGATTTGACAAGCATTCATTACGAAACAGTAATATTAATGGACACGCAAGGGACGGCCGTTTTCGTCTACGACGGTAAATTACCAATCTCAAGGCGTCGATTAACACTAGTCGGCGTTTTGTCCTTTTAGTCGGCGAAATGGTCTTCGAACAGCAGTCGGCATTATGGGCCTCGTCGGTGTTTTGGACATCCGAAATATAGAGTCAGCGTTTTGGGCATTCGGCGAATTGTTCCGGCCCCCTTACTGTTAAAATGTACAGTTTGGTATTTAGGTAATAGAGTTTTAATACGAGTTTCAAACAAAAGCGTGATTCGAGTTTACCTACTTCTTTCATAAGCCATATGCTGCTGCGGAAGTCGTCTAAAATACTTTGTTTTTTGCCCTATTCATAATCGGCTTAGGTAAAACGTGCCAGGGGTGGAGTGAATACCTTGAATCGGCCCGGGCAATACAATCATAAAATCGAAAACGATTCAAAGAAAATTTTGTAACGCCGGCGCTTACGAAATCAATCCCGGTCAGCCAGTTCATCACTGAAAACTACAACTGAAAGTGCTATTTTTTATACTTCTGTTATCTTTTATAACTTAAAAACTATTTTATTTTAATACTTACATGCATAAGTAGGTAATATCGAAAGCTGCAATTAACAAATACAATATTATTATTAAAATGCTACTCTTGCTTAACTGGTTAAATAATTATTTAATATGCCTATTAAAACTTTATTCTTATTAGAGTTCATGTTAAAATGTTCTCTTTTCAATAAAACACCAATACATTTTAAGTGGATTGGTCACAAAAAAATGCTATGTAGTTTTAACGGCGTCGCTTTTTAAATACGGAATTAAAATGAGATGTTCAAAATATTTTAGAGGCAAATCAAAAGACGTTAAATCTTTATTAATTTACAAAAACATATTAAACATTTTCAAAATACATAATACAATTTTGCACCCATCTGCACCTGTGGAACGGCTTCTTAGTACCGGTAGCTAAACTTTTGAAACACTATTAGTTTTAAAAAATTGCAGATAAAATGCAGTGCAATAATACATATTTTTTAAATAAAAAAAGTACCTGATATGTACCTATAATTGTCAGGTACAAGTATCTGTACCTGTCTCTAGATACTTTTCTAAAGAAAGTACCTGGAACTAGGTGCTTTTCTGTGTTTGTACCTCTACGTGTTCCTAGGTATGAAATAACAAGTACCTGTTAAAACATTGGGTGTGTCCTCCAAAAGTAGGATATACAGGGTAGTCCAACAGTGCGACAACGGGCGATTGCGCTTTAATAATAAACATATTCAAATATTTTATTAATCAGAATTGTGGGTACCCTTGTGCTGCATATTTTGATAATGTTCACGATTATAGTAGATACAACACTACGCTTCTTTTAAACACAAGGTAGCGTATAATAAGGTTAATTGCTATTTACGAAGTACTCAATGTATAAAATTAATTATTAGTATCGTTATTTAATGTAATGTAAACAACTTCCAAATTTTTACATAATGCTTAATGTTTCGTCGACAATTTTCCACTGCCAAATTAGCCTCATACGTAAAATCATTTTCATTTATGTGAAAACACACTGTAATATCGTGGTCAATAAAAATTCACATAAATTCAATTAGACTTTCAAAAATGGTTCAGAGGCATTTTATTGAATTGCCAGTTTACTGGCATTTTTTTAAATTATTATCATTTGTTGACTTAACTAAGAAACTATATTGGTCAGGTTTCAGGGTCGTAAAATAATTTTGCAACATATAAAAAAACATTATTAAGGTTGTAAATATCACTGAACTCTAACTTACTGTACTGTGCGACTATTTAATGTAAGCTAATTTTATTAACTTGATCAAATCCTATAAACACTGCGTACAATAAAATGAAGTGCAGTGATATTTTTAACTCCAGCAACATTTAAACCGCAAAACTAAATTGTAGCAAGCATTATATCAAAATGTAGAAAATTGTATAAATTACCAATAAACTCTAAGTAATATTGCATCAACAATAAAATTTTAGACGCTAATATCAAGCAGAAACTAATGTGGTAATTGACTTCAAATTTATAATTTAATATACAGGGTGTTGTATTTA
>JABXWE010035047.1:0-10940 GCA_014611495.1 Limonius californicus
GGTGTGTTCAATTGAAACCTATCGTTGCTTTGTAAACAATTTATTCAACAATTTAATTACAAATAAGTAATTGCCGTCACAGTTAAGGCACCTATCCCATTGTTTTACTAATCGACGTGTATCCTGCTCATAGAATTTTTGTGGCTGCTGATTGAAGAAGTCTTCAACAACTATCAGTACTTCTGCGTCAGACTCAAAATGACCTTTCAACGCCTTTCTCGGCGGCCCAAAAGTATGGAAATCGCAAGGCGACAAATCCGGGCTACAGGGTGCTCTAAAACCCTCAATTTATTTCGTTGAAGATTTTCTTTTACCACATTAACTACATGAGGCCTAGCATTGTCGTGCAGCGAAATGACCCCACGCGTAAGTTTTCTTGGACGTTTCCGTCTTATTGCTTGATGAAGCTTGTTCAAAGTTTCATTGTACAGATTTGCATTGACATTTACTACAAGTTCTTTAAACTCCACCAACAAAGGTCCTTCATGGTCGAAAGAGAATGGTAACACCACCTTGCCTGCAGGAGGTTCTGCTTTAAACTTCTTCGGTGGTGTGAACTTGAACGTTTCCACTGAATCGACGATAACTTACTGGATAGCTCATAGTAATTGCACCAAGTTTCGTCACCAGCAACTATTGACAAAAGAAAGTCATCACCATTTTGCCTATAGTCTGTGAGGTATTGCGGAGATGAACCCATTCGCAAGCATTTTTATTCATTATACAAGAGACGAGGAATCCATTGCGAACAAACTTTGTTGTAACCCACGTTACGAACAATACTATGGACCGATATACTCGCACCAATAATTTCTCTAATTGACATTCGACGATGCTCTCTAATAAGGCCTTCCACACACGCCATATTGATTCCTACTAATACAGTATACCGTGCACCTGGTCGCGGTTCACCCATAGTCCCCTCTTTTCCATTTCCATACACTGCTTGCATTCGCGTATGAATCTGCAATGGTTGCACACCCACAGCACATAAAAATTGAAGGACCGCACGCTAATCAAATTTGGACGGATTTTCAACAACAAACGCTATTTCAAAATGGAAGAAAATAAAAGTCAGAATCAAATTCATACGCCAGAAACTTATTAATGTGTTGCTTACAAACACTACTAACATTAAGAAACGTCATTTGAATTATTGCATTTGTTTTCAAGGCTAAGTTGATCAAGGATGGGTTTTATTTGAACAAGCCTATGTAGAGCAACTATCAATAGAAAACTTTTACGGTACATTTGAAGAACCGACGATAAACGAACCCAGATTCAAACATAGTTCGAAGCAAGCTTGATATAAGCTTACTATGACGAACTTGTAAGCTTGAAAGAAGTTTGTCACGGCAAACCGGCAAGCTTATGACAGGCTTGAATCAAGCTACCAAGATATCACATGACAAGCTTGCAGGACGCTTGTTTGGTAAGTATAAGACAAACTTGCTATGCAAGCCTGTAAGCTTGCAACAAGTTTGATGCGCCCTTAAATTATACTCACAATAAACTTGATTTAGTTCTTCTAAGAAAGCTTAATACAGGCTTTTGTTGATAGGTCGAACATCAAGTAAAATCATTTTAGGCGGAATAGTCTATTATTGGCATCATTACGCTTGCACGGTAATACTTCTTTCAAGTTTGAATTACAATTGTCAAGTAAAGTAAGCGTGTCAAGCAAATATCAAGTCAACGAAAAACTTGCTGGAAGCTTGACTGCTTCCTGGAAAATGGTTTAAACTTGATTCAATTTGCTATCTTTAATAAACTATAAATAAATAATACTTACTAACTTTAGTTGATTATTTAATAACAAATCCAAAAATAACTACTTCAGTAATAAAAACGTTAATGTGGGGATATGATATAGGGTCGGAATAATACTTGGTAGCGAGTTCTATCAATTAACCCAACCGATGGGTAAAATTCAACAAGTTAGCCGTTGAAAAACATCAAGTTACATTCCAAGTACACTTACTGCAGAATAAACTAACCAAACACCTCTACTAAAGTACAGTAATGCCGTTCTTAGTAGTGAAAAAGTTGCACTTCGCCCAGCTTGTTGATTAGAGAAGGGCAACGACGTACATTCTCGCGCAGAAGTGCATTAACAATTTGTTTATTTGCTGCCTTCAGACTGAAGTGTATACTTAATGTTAGGTAAATTCATTAAATTTTATATATACATAGTAATGCGTGTACGTTTATAGTTACAGAAAATTCTTTCTTAATTATGTCATCTGCATTCCTTATCAGAATAATTACAATAGTCATTTGTATCGAGAAAGTAAGTAGAAGTTGAACATGAAATGCAGAACTAATAAAACTAATGCTGGTTATTGTTCTGCATTTGTATATTACGTTTCGTAGTAATTGCTATTTTGTATAACACTTTTCTTTATTCTGCAAACAATGTCGACGTTCGGTGACGGGAAACGGTTAGCTGCTCAAGCACATGCAGTAGTGTTCAAAGTGTGTGAATTATTAAGAAAAATTGCTGATAAAGAGGTTGATATTTCGAATTCTTCGAAAGTGGATCTAAAAAAACCATTTATCGGAGACAACGGGTGTATCCATAGCTTCTACTTTCCGCATTTTAAAGAGAGGGAAACATACATGAAATAGATCGAAAGACGATGTAAATCATCAAGAAAATTCCAATTTTTCTTCAAGTTATACAAGTATTAGTATCGGTTGCATAGCGGAGCACCGGAGACGCCGGTCAAACGGTATTCGTAGTCCAGCACAATCCGCGCTGGTCAGTACTCGGATGGGTGGACCAATATAGTGGCACATCCAACCGGTCGTGCTTCGGAGAGCACGTAAAACCGTCGGTCCCGGTTGTCGTACGAACATCTTTGACAATCGTAAACCATGTAGTGGAACTTCTCTTCTCTCTTCGACGGATTAGGCTAGTCTCCTGCCCGGCATACGTGCAAAGAGGGCTCATAGAACCTACTCCATTGTAGGTAATTAACAGGCTATTGGCATATAATTAGAAGAAGAAGAAGAAGAAGAAGAAGTATTAGTAGTATAACATATAGAATGCATTAATGGTGATTATTTGTTTAATTTTACAATTCATAAAATTTTAGATAAGATTCTCGAACTTCTTATTCGGAGTGTACAAAGCCGCGTATCGGCCAGAGCAAGCTAGCTCTCGCTTCAACTAGCAGAGGCAACATTTCTTCGCTTAAAACGGCCTTCCTGTACACTGAATGGCTATTTGTAATTGACTTTGTTGAAATAGAATTGATTAAAATGAATCTTGCTCTCCATAGAAGTGCTCAAGAAGTACTCGGAGTAAGAAGTAAATCTTATAAAGGAAGAGGTCTCAAAATTTGGAATGACCAACTATCATAAAAATAGGCCACCATCAAAAAGCCTGCAATATATATTTAGCAAAAAGAAATTAATCTAACAATACAATACAAAGGAAAATGTCGATTAGCCAAAACTACAGTACGTAATGCACACAGAGAAAGCTGAGACTCATATATAAATTTGAAAAAGATATACATGGACGAGAAGAATATTCTTATAAAGTAATAAAACATATTAATAGAGCAGAAAAAATACATCTACTTTAAATGTTATAGATAGAAATAAATCGGAAGTATATTGTTATGGGCCAAGTGGCTTTTTCGTCGGACTGCGGCAGGAAAGATGGAAGTGCCTTCGATTTAGCTCTAGGGAAGCAGGGAGTGGTTCGCAATAAACGCTTAAGGGAAGGAAATCTAACGTAGTTGTATGCAGGGTCCGTCGAAATTAATGGGTGCCACCTTCCAAATCACAGCTGGTTGCATGTTCTCGTGGAAGGCCGAGAAGCCAGCAGCTTACGCGAATTTAACTCACTTTTATTGTGCCTCCTCCTGTATAATGCTACAAATTTATGCACAATAAAATATACACGAATAAAAAATATTTTACTTAAGACAAATACACCTCTATTGCTTGAAATTGGTAACACACATAGTATAAAAAAAATACAATCAAAACGGTAATAAGTGCAGTTGAACAAAAGGGAAGTTGGGACGTCCAAACCAAAGAGCTCGCCGCCACTGGTTTACGATATTATGGATTTTACTATAAACTTTCCACAAAAAACCATATTTTAGTTCTGTTTGTGGATATTTGGCAATTTTATTCTTGCGAAATACGATTCATTTTATATACCGCTCTTTGTTGTTCATTGTCTTAAGTTGTGCCATTTGCTTGGTCGTCAACGAAAGGGTTGCGTTTACATATCTTGTATCTTATACGATGAGATGAGCAGACTGATACATCTGTAGTTGCTGCAGTTGCTTCCGTGTCCCTCTTTTCACTCTGCTAGTTCTCCATTCGTCTACCATTTGACAGGTTTTCCAACATGTATTCCTTAAATGAAACAATCTAAACTGTAACAATAATCCCCCGTATTTTACTAGTTCCATATTAATTCTGTCAATCCAGTTTCTTTCCCGTTTGGGTTTTGTCCAAGGCCAACTTCTAATTCTTGAACAGTAATATCATCTAGCCTCTGTCATTGCTTGAAGTTTTTTCTAGTTTTCTGTGTTATCATGGTAGAGGCCTCTATAATATTGTAACGTTCGTTTAGCTTTGCCGGGTCATATGAATTAAAGTCTTATTATAATCACCGCCCACAGTCGATTAATATTTTATTATCACCCTTTCTAGACCCACATTTCGAAAGCTTCTAATTTCTTGAACGTTTCTGCGTTGAGGGTCCATGCTTCGACCCCGTAGAGAAGAGTGGTAAAGATGTAGCATTTAACTAAACTAACTCTCAAGTCCAGAATTTGTTCGTGCTATTTCGATCCTGATTTTAATTTCATTGGTGTAGTCGTTACTGCTGTTCACACTTGCACCAAGATATGTGTATTTTTCAACCTGTTCGATATTCTTTCCGTTGACAATAACGATAACATGACACAAATCCCAAGGCCAAATAACGAAAATGAAGTCGCAGTGGAAAAGGATGAAATCCTAAAGGCAGCCAAAGGACTACGGGGAAGAAAAGCACCAGGGCACGATGGAATAGCAAATGAACTACTAAAATTTGGTGGTGAAACACTAATCGACGAATTACTAACACTCATAAAAATTATCATTAAGGAACAGAAAATACCAAATAAAATGAAGACCAGCCTCACAGTACCAATCCACAAAAACGGCAGTAAACATGACCCTGCTAACTACAGGGGCATCACACTTCTAGGCTCAGCCTTAAAGTTAATAACGAAAGTAATACTACACAAGCTCAATGAATACATCACAAACCATTAAGATCAAATGGGTTCCCGAACAAATAGGTCTACAACCGATGCTATATTTGTTATTCGACAACTGAGCGAAAAAGCAATAGACTTTGACACCCCGGTTTTTATGTGTTTCATCGATTTCTCAAAGGCTTTCGATCGCGTCCGACTGGGTGATGTGCTGGAAGCGTTATCAGAGAGGAATGTCCCACAGAAGTTAATGAACTTGTTTCATGACATATACAGCAACACCAAAACATGTATAAAAACAAACGACCTTAAAACAAGCGAGATACCAGTGAACGTAGATGTACAGCAAGGAGATTCTTTAAGCCCTATGCTATTCAATGTAATAATGGACAAGGTCATAGATAGTGTAAAAAATAAAAGAAGATATAAAATGGGAGAAAAAGAAATCAAAATAATATGCTGCGCCGATGATGTCATTTTAACTGCTAAAAATGAAGACGATCTACAACGAATGTTACACCAATTTGTAACGACATCAAGAACTTTAAACATGGAAGTCTCTAAAGAAAAAACAAAACGTCTGGCAATCTCTCGAGAACCCTTACGATGCAAATTAGAGATAGAAGGAACCATTATACAGCAAGTCATGGAATTTAAATACCTAGGCATAAATATATCAAGCACACAGGACATATATAAAGAAGTAAAACACAAAAAAGATAAAGGAGCTGTAATATCAGGGTGTTTAAGGGACCTCATATGGAGAAATAAGTACATCTCCATAGAAAACAAAACAAAAATATATAAGGGTGCCGTGAGGCCGATACTCACATATGCAGCGGAAACTCAAGCCGATATCACTAGAACAAGACAACAACTAGAAACAACAGAAATGAGAACACTAAGAACAGTAGCTGGAAAAACATTAAGAGATAGAGTTCCAGTCGGGAAATACGCCAACAATGCGACATACAGAACATCCGGAAATGTATAAAAAGTAGAAGGAAGGAATGGAACGCTCATGTGGACAGAATGGACCCTGATCGATTACCAAAAATAGCTAGAGACAATACCCCACATGGCAAAAGAAGAGTAGAACGACCACCTAAACGATGGAAACAGAGCTAGGTCTCAACATCGGTGGAAACACCCTGACCAAACATGAACAAGGCTAACGTTAAAAAAAAGCAGACGCTTGCCTAAATAAAGGAGGAAGAAAAAGAAGAAGACCATAAGGTCTTCATTATTACGATATCTTCGAAATCCTTATGAATTTCATCTTCTTAATGTTTACCATACTTTTCGCTACACTCAACTACTCTATTCATCAATCTTAGGAGATCTTTGATACCTTCTGCCAGAATCACCGTATTGTTCGCGTATATTGTACTATTGATAGGTGTTCTATTGACCTTAATACCAGCTATTTCTCCTTTAAGGGCTTTCTGAGAATTTCTTCGGAGTATGCATTGAAAAGCATCGGTGACAGAACACACCCCTGTCTCACTCCTGTTTTTGTTTCTATCTCTTCTAATGTTAGTTTATCCATGCATACCGTCGCCTTTTGGCTGTAGTATAAATTTAAGATGATTTGAAGGTCTCTGTAATCCAGATGTTTCATTTTGTGAATATTTATTAACTGGTCATGTCGAATTATGCGGAACGCCTTATTATAGTCAATGAAACACACATACACATCCTGGTTAACATCTAGACACCTTTGAACCAGTACGTTGAAGGAGAACAAAGCTTCCCTTGTTCCCAACCTTTTCCAGAATCCAAATTGAGTTTCCGTGATGTTCATGTCTAGTTTCTGATACATACGATTGTGGATGATTTTTAAGAATAATTTCAATGTATGTGACATCAAGCTGATGGTACTGTGGTCCTGTCATTCTTTGTCATTTGGTTTTTTTGGGAAAACAGATGAAAACTGACAGGAACCATTCTTCGGGGATATTTTCTGAGCTATATATTTTATTGAGAAGTTCTAGCAAGACGTTTATACGTTCTTCGCCAACAGTTTTGAGGATTTCGCTGGGTAGTTCATCGAATCCAGGGCTTTTACCACTCTTCATTGTTTTCAAAGCGTTTATTTAATAAATAGATTAAATTGAAATTGTAGAAAGAGGTTTAAATTTGTAATTGGGAAAGTTTGGTAAATGCTATTCGATTTCATTCGATTTTCCGATAAAGTTTTTAACATCCGCTTTCAGTTCTGTTTTTGACCAACGCTGATATTGCCCATGTATTTTTAGAATATGTACCTTTTCTACATTTATGAAATCAGATCGCCAGTTTCAGGGATACGTACAAACCCATACACAAACGTTTTTTTTTGCATATAATATTAGTTGATACTAAATTTACTTATTAACTAATATAAATTTAAAGGAAGTAAGATAAGAAACAATTAACAAAAATAATAATAGTTTTTAAGAAGTTGAAACTGAATACTTTTAATTAAATCTCAAACAGAATTTTCTTTCTACAAAATCTATACTTTCCTGTAGTGACAATACAGAAAAAAAAGTAAATTAAATGGTGTTTACAAAACATTTCAATATTTATTCGGTTGCAAAGAAATAATTCAATTAATCTTTTCTTAACACTCAGCAGTTCCAAGTTCAATTTACTTTTTATTTAAAACCGATTTCGTTTTCAAAGGATGATGCTATAGACTGTTATATTTATTTTACCTAAAATTTATTTAAATTAAGGTAGTTATTATTTCGTTATATGAAAACGAATAAAGCGACGCAAAATCCTCTTTTGGGAAACGCTTTGTTACTGAGTGCTTTAATTTTAATCTCTAAAGGAATGCTTTCATTTGTAAATCGCCCGCGCTGTGGACTTTGCAATTAAGCTAAAACGAAATTGTAGCTAGAATAAATTTTATGGTGTCTGAAAGACGAATCCAGTTAGTAATATAACTTAGTTAAGTCCAACGAGAAAAACAAATAGTACGGTATAGAGATTTATTGGAGTGGACGTTTATTGCATTTAAGCAACGGTAGCGAAAAGTGCTCTTAGAAATTACTATTATGTGTTTACAAACACGGTTCTCGTTTGTTCTAATATTTCATTGTTTGCCTGCAACTTCCCATAACTTCAGAGACCATTCATTAACGCTGCCTTGAAATATTGTAGAAAAGCACTAATATGTTTACGTTTTTTCTTTTTCTTCTGTTTTTTTGTAAGATCCATATGTTTGTTATGTATCTTCTCTTGTAGTATGTAGTTCCATACATTGGTATTCCACCTATGTATACTATACTTGTTTTTCGTGTTTTCTTTTTATCAATTGATTCGTCTGTCATCTTCTTGGACTTGTCCATGGCACTGTAAAAACTACAGATTTATTAAGTTTATTCGCAGTAGACATTTGACCTTTTCTAATGGTAATGATAAGACAATCACAACCACTAAACAATTACCATTATATATTTAAAATTAAGAAGGTCAGTTTCCTACTACTTTCAAGGTGGTAGCCTGGAAACTGTTTCAAAACAATGGTAAATTGAGGGGTCCAGAGTTAAAAAACATTTTGTATGTAAAATACTTAGATGTTGATAATTTTTGAGTATTTTGTCCTTTGTAGATGGTGATGCTTATGTAATTTTTGCATATAATAAGCTGGGAAGCATAAAGGAAAATTAAATATGGAGGAAAAATCAATGGACGTGACTGGTTTTTCAATATATAAAATAAAATTTAATTTAAATTGAAAATGAACTTATTTATTAATTTTTTAAATGGAATTAACATAACATATTTTTAACTATACATTCTATAAGAAATTTTAATATCATTTATTCGTCGCCGCTATATTCTGACATAGAAGTTTCTTTGTTTTCTGGCAAGAAGCTACGATGGCACTACTCAAAGTTTCTGTAAAACCATAGATCACACTGCGGTACAGAATTTGTTGCCAGGGTCATAACATGGTCGAATTTATTCTTTTTCGACTTTCTTCTTTCGCTATATAACCAATATTCATCATTTGGTAAGGTCAGGTTCCGTAAATTCCTCTTATCCCGTATTTCGAAAGGATTCAAAATGCAAAATGATACTGATTCGCTACATTTAAATGATATTTCTGTATCTAGTTATTCGTATCGCGTGATACGATATTTCGAGATATTGAACTTTTTTTCTTTTTTGAAACATGCTTTACAAAAAATTACTGCAAATGGCCCTTAAAATCCAAAAACATATCCTGCGTTACACGAATAACTGTAAAAACTTTACTCGTACTTTCGATTATTTTACAGTAGTCTTGAGGTAAATACATTTTAGCATGCTTTCGTTTTTCTATTTCTATAACCCCAATACTCCTATCACACGGAAGAAAACTGTGTCCAGGTTCGCGGTATCTGTGCTGTATTAGTTTAAACTTACCAGTTGCTACCAAAGAATAATAACATTGTACCAGTAGATAGTTTTGGGAGGGGCAGTTATCTGAGAATATGTATATATCAATTACTTCTTTCTTAATATGGTTTTTTACAAAATGTAAAAGAAGGCTGGCTATATCATTTTGCCCTTTTGCAGCGAAGATCTCATCGTATACATAGAAGTAACTTTTTCCGGTAGTTCCCACTTGGATACCAAAATTATATACCCAAAGTTGAATTTTGTAGAACAGTTCTCCACTTGAAGACACCGTGTGCCAAACGAGGGTTTCGTCGTTTCGTCGACCCGCAACCAGATAGGTGGAAAAAGGCCTACAGTTTAGCTCAGAGGCGTAGGGGGAGTTCGTGAAAATCGCTTATGGGAGAAAAGCTTTAGTTGTGTACAGGGGATGTCGAAATTAACGGGCGCTACCTTTCAAATACAGCTGATTGTAGGTCCTCGTGGATGGTCGAGAGGCCAGCAGCTTACGGGAATCGGACTCACCTTTATTGTGCCTCCCTCCTATTTAGAAAGCTTGCAAAATTCATGTACACACAAATACAAAATATACAATAATAAAAGATATACAGAATTTTAAAACACACATAATGAAATTATTGGTAATACAAAAGAATGACAGCAAAAGGTGATTTTAATAACTCTATGTTACAAATATAGTTACTTTGAACGCTCAAGCCGAGGGGCTCGCCGTCGTTGGCACACGTAATTTGTCCAAACGACTACGCGGCCAATGGCGTCGGAGCTCACACGAATAACACAATAAATGTTTAATTAATCTTTACATTTGGTAATACAAAAAAACTGTCGGCGACTGAAAGTCGCTTCTTATTACAAACAAAAAAAAAAGGTTCAATCACTTCGAATTTTGCAAGTTTACGCGTAAAAAAAGGTTTCTTTTCACAACACACAAAACTTAGTTCTTTACCTTTGAATAGCGAGACGGAGTCAGGCACAATGTCGTTAACCAGATGCGAGAAAAATCCTCAGGCACGCCCCTGAAGACTGGATGGAATGGAGTCAACATCAAAGCCCCGAAACTTCGATGCGTTCGTCACACCGACGGTAACAGCAGAGGGACAGGAACTGGGCTGGATATTAATCCGCCAAAGGCGATCGGCAAATGAACGCAATGAATGGCCTTTACAGGGATAAAATCCAATATGTTTCTATAAATCCGACATTTGTCGATAGTTCTGTTATGACCCCACGGTAAAACAACGAAACAAAAATAACACAAGGGATACCCATCGAAAAACCCCAAGCCGCTCCTTGCAGCACTCAATTTATTTACGC
>JABXWE010035048.1:0-12363 GCA_014611495.1 Limonius californicus
ATGATGATGATGATGATGACAACCTAAAACCTACTACAATAATGAATTCTTACTAAGATAATAAATTAAACAGAAAAACGAAAAATGTGGCGTCAGAGGAACTTGAATGTGAAACGCATTTCAACAGTTTACCGTTGGAAAACATCGCTTTTATTTTTTTAACAACGGCTTTGAGGCATAGCATTTACTAGGTTCTGGCAGTCTTGTAAAGTTATCCCATATATTTTTGAAGTTTTTGCTTTAGTTCTAGGCTTGATCTAGCGGGAGTTACACGCAATCGTTTCTTCATTTCATGCCTGAATCGGGAACAAATCAGGGGTACTCAAAACCCACTCCAAGAGTGGAATAGTATCATCTCATAACTATATCACAGCTCTCATTGACGTATGGCAGGAAGATCCGGCTTGTTGAAAAATAAAATCCTCTACAGAGACCAAAGCTTCTTCCAGTTGCAGTTTTTCTACACCTCTTGCAGACATTGAGCTCCATACCATGACCGATGCTGGAAATTTCACTTTCCTTTTTTAACAATCTGGATGGTAAGCTTCAGTTTCTTGAGGAATAACTCTGCTCTGGCTGTCACCTACACAAACTTCAAACCGAGACTCATCGCTGTTCAGATTGCCAATTAGTATGATGTTTTGTCCAATTCAACCTGTTTTCTTTTACTTTAGCCTCAATAATGGCTTTTCCTAAGCCTAAACAAATAATATTACTTTTTGAAAATTTAGACAGCAATTGCAAAAGGACGCCTTATATGTTCCAAACCCTGAATTTTAAGTTTCTCCATAAAACGCAGATCTCAAAATACGTCTTCCCACAGCATCACTCCAAAGTACGCTCAACTGGTTGTGCCAATTATTTTCTATTTTCCCTAATTATTCTTTTCAGTGTCTGTAGTTTATTTTTTTCCCGATTTCGAAAATTGGTTTTCCGGTTTCTTATAAGTTAATAATGATTAATCAATTTTTTTCATCAATAATTCTTCCTTTCATAAAGACCAAAGCATTTTTAACACTTGTAACAAGCTAAGCAAGAGTTGTTTTGTCGTACCATTACATGTCCCCCTCGATTTTCGGCTAATTTCATAAATAGTGCTTGAAATATGTGGACATATAAAACACGTTATTTTCACCAATTTCGTTTTTATGCTAAAAAATTAAATATTATTAACACACTTTATTATGTGTAATCAGAAAAGGTTTTAATGTCTATATTCAGCCTAAAACGATATAAAATAGCAGTTAGTGTTGCATTTTTTTAAGAATTCCTAAAGAAATTGAAGGTGGGAGTTCTGTTTGCGACGAGCGAGGGAACGGACGTGCTTTTGGGCTCTCTCGGGCAAAATTGTTTAGCGAGACGTACTTAAGAATTATTTCTGTGTGGAAATTACCAAGTGAGTGAAGTGAGGGTGTATGAACAATCAAGCGACCACCTGCTCTATCGGCTGACCGATCAAAGGTGAAAGGTTAGCGGTCAGCAAGAAAACAGCGGAAAAAGAGCAAGAACGAGGGAGAGAAGTAGAGAAAAGCTAAGTGATCAAGTAGTGTAGTAGTAGTAATCTAATATTGTAGTCCAGCCGGATCTAATATATATAAGCACGGGGTAGGAACACATAGGTGGATAAGCAGCACAGGGAAATCAAAACAGGGGATCTTGTAACAAGTACATGTTTAGTACAAGAGGATAGACGGTTCTTGGAAAATAGAACAGGGGTAGACAGCAGGTAAAAACCCTTGCGGAACGGAGATAGAAGCGGGCCGACAGACAAATAAGGCGTCTCAACTAAAAACCGAATTCTTGAAATAAGACCATAAATTTCAATCGAGGATAATACTATCCGACTAGGGCCAAATTCCCAAGAAAAGTAAGGGGTACTTTTAATAAATAAGTCGATTTTGAACGCATGCAAGATAGTAAAATTTTCTACTGTATTTCAGTGTGAAACAGACAGTGTCTAAAAATTCGCAGTGTTGTTCAGTTAATAAGCAGAAAAGTAGTAAATACGTCGATTTCGGAATCATGCAATTAAGTAAAATTTGATTTTGAATTTTCATTGCGTGTAAAACTACGGCATTTCATTGTGAATCAGATAGTGTTCATAAATTCGCACTGTGGTCGGCAATTGTAACGTCTTAACGTAATAAATGAATTGTAAACGTTAATCTCATTTAATCTAATTTTATTTATTTAATCGTATTTTATTTTATTTTATTAAACATTTTATTATAACAACATAAACTATCAAACGGAATAAAGAAGATAATATACAACTCCATCATAGCCACAGCTGCTTTGTACGGATTGAAAACCACCGCAATCACGAAAGCCAACAGAATGGAACTAAGAAGTGTGGAAAAGAAAATACCCAAACTATTTCAACTAACCACGGGGGAAGAAAACACTTCGACGGCACAAGAAATTCTAAAAGGGAAAACAATAACTAAACGGCTCACTACATCAAGATTTAAATACTGGGCACATATTCTAAGAAGACCTGCCAACCGTCCTCTACTACAGCAAGCTTATGCCATGCAAACAGAAGAAAAAAAGATAGGAAACCATGCTACACGTGGAGTACATCATTGGAGAGGGACATCCAAAACACCGTCATACCTAAATAGACATGAGAGGAATAGGCACGAAGAAAAGAGGATATCCGAAGAGAGGTAAGAAGAGTATACGCACTCATTGAAGAATCCGATCAAGAATCGACTGAAAAAGAACAGGATAACGAAGAAGAAGAAGCAATAAGAGGGTGAGGAAGGGTAAAACAAAGGAGACGGCACAAAACAAGTACCAGTGGGAAAAAAAACGATGGACTTCTAGCCGACAACTGCAGAGGGGAAAGAAGGAAGAAGAATTGAGAGTCGACATTAAAATTAAGTGGAAATAGTACGATTTGGGGTTAATATTAAGTTATTAGGAAACTAAGATAGGTGAAATCTGTTACCTTAGAATAATAGATAGATAAGAAACACGAACAAGGTGAAACTTTGATACCAAAGTTTATTAGGGTCAAATGCATAATCGCATAACGGTCCCGGTTACATACTCAAAATCCCATTGATGCGTAGCTTACTAACTACCCGGTGTTGCAGCAGCGGTGCCTTGCGGTATACATTGCAGGCATGCGAACGCGGTGCAACACCCCACCCTATCCTACAAATTCCTTCCCACCTACTGGCATGGGGTGGGCCTGGCGTGATCCAGGAGTGACCCTCGAGTCAGCTCCATGTCAGATGATGATGATTTCTAAAGGAATTGAAGATGGAGGAAATGAAACGGTACTGGGCTGGTATTACAGTTTTTTTTTTAATTCCTGTGACTATTTTTTCCTTTGTGGCACATCCAAATTGCCCGTAATGGAAGCTGTAACCTAATTTTCAAGAATAGCTTGTAAAATATAACAGTTGTGCAAATTTTCAGTTTGTTACAAATCACTGCCAAAGGCAGTTGTTTGCAATAAATCGCCGAATGCTAATTCGAGCGACATTTACTACTCGATGATTGTTTAGTATTTTTGTAGACCGAATGCTTATTGAGCTACGCATGTGTTTATTCGTTTATACATTTTTACTACGACGCATTTTCTCGCTAGTTATTAAAAAGATTATAAATACTAGAATGACATTAGATCGTTGGAATCGGTTGAGTACATTCAGAATGAAGTTCTTGTTGTAATTTAATTTCACTAACAATTATTATTTTATAGCCAAATACATTAGACATTCCGATACATAACTTGTAAATAAATACAATGGCTAAGTAATCACGTAAATCTTTATTTTTTTTTTAAAGATTTTGTAATATCAATGCGTTTTTCGACGAAGGTTCGTTTAACACTTAATGATCACAGTTAACTGAAAACGCAGTAATCCAGGCACATTTCTTATTTAAATGGAAAACTGTGTTGGTCTAATATACAAATGGATGCAGTTACACACTTTATGGAAGAGCCGAGGTAAGGCATCTATGAGCGTCGTATTTGACTAACGAAATAGTTGAGTCAGGTGAAAAAGATACGGAATTAAGATGTTACCGATTTATACATTTAGTATTTCAAACGAGTTTAGATGTTGAATAATGGGACTAAATCATATTATTACTTTTATGTAGATTTATCGCCTTGTATAAGACCTACATCTACTTTCTCTAAAATGTTAGTTGTGATTAGGCAGTACGAGATAAAAGACGTACAATGAAAATATTAGCTTGAATAGTTTGAATAAAATGTCAATTAGAATAAAGTCTTGCGTTCACCTAATTGTATATTGAGCCGCATAATTAGTAATTGCGCTATGTGGTTGGACGTTGGAATTATAGCTGTGTGCTCTTAATTTATTATCTGAATTGTGAATTATTATAATATGATTAGAATTGTGTGCTCGTATTTTATTGCTAGAGCTGTGTGATCGGCAATGATGCTGTGTGTGTCTACTTAAATAATGGTATGTGTGTTCGTAATTTTATTACTTACAACATTTTCTGTTTCTACATTATTATTACAATTTTATGTTCAGTAATGGTTTTGTGTAAACTTAATTAATAGCTGAGGTGTGTGCTCAGTAGCTGTACTTTACCGTTCAACGTTGTTATTCCAGCTGTGTACTGTGGTGCGCATGCACACATTTATCTGGTTGCCTTGCTTGGGGTTGTTATGTTTTTGTTCTTGTTTGGATAGTTACGAGTTGTCCATAAAAATAAACAACACGGTCTCCTAAACCTTGTTTTAATTTTAATATTGGAGTCTGAAGCTCAACCCAGATAACAATATTTTGGTGACCCCGACGTGCAACCCGACGTTACAAAAGGATATCTTCGACGATTTCCCTTTACCCGACGTTTCGGAGACAACTACTTTCAACGACTACAACGAATTTTAATGGTACTTGACTCAGAATCTTGCGCTTCGACGATCCTTCGTACTAGTCAGTTTTCATCTACAATTAAACGCGATCTCCCTTCTTCTTCGGATTCTTCTGCTACGTCTGGCGATTGATATCTTCATGTTGAAGACCTATTACCAAAAGGTACGCTTAAGTCCGACATACCTCACTCACTCTCATCTCACGATACTTTCAATGTTGTTTCTTCGCCAACACCACCACACCACCTTCTTATTCACCTCCTCAATCACCAAAACCAAAACCTTCTTTAACCCGTCAAGCAGTCTCCAACACTAAAGAATGTCAATATTCGAACATTACTAAATCAATTTCCCGACATTACCAAAGATTTCAACATTAGCAAACCAATCTTACACAGGATTCAAACAATAGGTCCTCCTATTTCAGCCAAACCCAGAAGGCTCAATCCTAACCAATTGCATTTTCTTGAAGGTCACCTGCAAGATCTTTTCTGCTTCTTGGTCCAGGTTCATCTCCCAGGCGTTTGCGAAGCTAAGTTTTACATATTTTTATCTAGACGATATATTAATTTTTAGTAAGAATGATGAGGAACACATCCACCATCTCAAACTTGTATTTGAACGTTTGCAAAAATTTGGATTACTCCTTAATTTGGATGAATGCGTGTTCGCGGTAGCGGAATTAGATTTTTTAGGCCATCATGTTTCACGAAACGGAATTTCTCTACAAACTTGCAAATTTCAGGCGGTCCAAGACTTTCCTGTACCTACGAATCAGAAGCAGATTCAATTACGAGAGCGTATGAAGAGAGCTAAGTTCTTTTTCACCAAAAGCTGTACCGCTACCTCATATGTCCATAAAGATTTGTTTTCCGTTACGCATGTATTTGTGCGTAATGATTCACACTCATTAGGTCTGAAACCTGTATATTTAGGGCCATTTCGAGAAAGGGAACGTTCGCAAAAATATTTCACACTTGACGATTATGGTAGGGATGGGAAGGTTTCAATAGATAGGCTCAAACCCACCTACTTTTTAAAGGACTCTTGACATCATACCCACATTCGCCGTTTTTTTTTTAAGTAAAGGTATTCTGTTCAATTTCTGTTTTAAGTTTTATTGTTGCGTACTGAATTCTTTTGATGTACGTAAACATTAACTTTTTGCAGCTTTTTGTTATGCACACAAACTTTTTTTTTCTTTTTTTCTGTTTTCAGAACCTACTCACTATTACATCAGACCCCTGTTTTCCTGTTCCGGTTTTAATTTAATTTAGCTTTAAGAACCTTTTGTATTATTTCTACCACATTTGCATTAGTCTTAAGTTTTTTTTTATTGTTCAATTCCAATTTGTTACTTTTAAGGATTATTTAAAAAATGTTTTCCGCATAAAGGGTTTTTTAAGAACCACAATCGTTCCCAATTTTGTTTACCTCTGTAATGTGGGTCAAAATTTTGTTTCGAACACTTCATTGTGGAAGTTTTCCCTTTTACATGCTCTTCTTTTTTTTGAGACGGGTGTAAATGTTGTGCGCTTGCACACATTTATCTGGTTGCCTTGCTTGGGGTTGTTATATTTTTGTTCATGTTTGGGTAGTTACGAGTTTTCCATAAAAATAAACAACACGTTTTCCTAAACCTTGTTTGAATTTTAATATTGGAGTCTGGAACTCAACCCAGATAACAATAGTACATATTAGTAGTACCTACATTACATACTTAGTGAGCTGTGCGATCATCCTGTATGGATATTAGACAATTCTGAGGTCTCCAACGGGTATTCCTCGTTTTAACGGGTTGGTTTTGCTACAATCTCATTGCTGTAGTTCCAACGGACCCTGGTAAGTACATTTTTGTTACAATTTTAACTAGACTATTAATGCTCTAAACATAATTTACATATACGGTGAAGTCCACGCTCGGTCATATGCAAGGATCTAGATAGGAGAGTATGTGGGATGAAGTAGTGGAGTGTATTTCATTCAGTATACAAAAATACGTGAGTTTAATAGTCAAAAACTTGTTTTCCTACACATGTTTAACATGCTATTTGTGATTAGTGCAAACCTTATGATGGCAGATTAATAAAATTCTCGTCAAATTGATTTTCCGTTAATTTACAAATCTATCGGATAGTTATAAGAAAAGCTAAGAAAGAATACAATTACCAATTCAAATTAGACCATCTAGTACATAACAAAAAAATTAATTATACGGCGGGAAATTTTAATGGCAGTTTAATCGTTTAGGTTTGAACATGGCGTTAGTCCACGTGATTAAAATACAAAAATTGCAAAGTTTAGAGATCAAGGAACATCCGACGCTAACTAGTTTCGCATCTAAAAATTCAAGTTCATAATCCACTGCTATAAAATAATCATCTAACCTTCATGCTAATTGCACAATATAGAAAGAAAAACTGATCGTGACTGCGTGAAGTGACTCTTACAAATCATTATATAAACTGTAATATAAATTTAGACACCTTTGATTCATTTATAGACACTGTTAAGTCAGCATTAGCAATTATCAAGATTTCGTTTGGCCTTGTTTTATTTGTAAAAACATAAAATGAAATCCGAATTTTATGTTCTTCTTCTTCTTCGAGTGCCCTATCTCTTACGAGACGTAGCGATCTTCTCTCCTGTGCCTGTGTTTTATGTTATATTATGCAATTGAAGAATTCTGTACGTACACGTTGTAGTAGCTGTTAATCAGAATTTCTCAAGGCATTTAATTTAAATGCACTTGCGTACCATGTACAATATCAGTCTATGTAAAATCTATCGGAATTTTCTTGAAAAATGTTAATTTTTCCAGGATAAAAGGTAATATGTGTAAAACAAATATTAAACGTGCAAACATTCAATCAGTGGTTTATTTAAAGATACTGACGGTATGCTAATATTTTAAACAAATAGCATTAAATCGAAACGTCTATCTAGAATAATGTTTGTGTAACTTACAATTGTGGTTCTATCCTCTATTTTGATAGTATAACACCTAAGAAATTAATAAAATAATATATTGTGAAATGTTACGAAAAGGAAATCTGGAAAATGCTATGGTACATAATACCAGTTTAATATTATATTGTCCTATGCAGGGTGGCCCACCAACAATGAAACAGGCGCGGTTTATGACACTAAAACTCTATTCGGAATTACCTTAGATAGGCAAAATTCTTAGTTGGGGTATACAATAAGCCAATGCAGCTGCAGTGCTTAGAGATGCTTGGAAATCCGCATCCTAGATCTCGCTCTTTCAAATCAATCAATCAATCAATTTTTCGAAAAACGCCAGAACACGTGAAATTAATTCACCTATCTTAAACCCAAACCCCAAAACTGAGGTAACTTTCATCCTAAAAATTTTTTTAATAGCAAAGGGTTTCAAAAACATCCCATTTGAAAGCTCGATGAATTTGCTTTATAGTAGTTTTTATTTTTGGATTCCGAGCATTAGTTTCCACGGAAATACAGTTCAAAGTTTCGGCAGGTAAATGTTCTGGAGCATTTATGGAGTGATTAGACAGCATTGGTTGACCGTAAGTTAGCGTAAACGTTTAAATAATTTTGCTTTACGAAATAATTGCGTTTTTCTGCGGAAACAGTGAATGTACCAGTACAAGCGCCGAATTTTTCAACCAGCAACATGC
Organism: Limonius californicus; assembly: GCA_014611495.1. Classification (NCBI taxonomy): domain Eukaryota; kingdom Metazoa; phylum Arthropoda; class Insecta; order Coleoptera; family Elateridae; genus Limonius; species Limonius californicus. The sequence goes on from JABXWE010035048.1 coordinate 8,530, forward strand.
AGGTAAGTATATAATCGTACGTCGTGGAGTTAGTGAGAAAGTTTCGAGAGAATGAGTCTGTCGCGAGTAAAAAGTGAAATGCTGAAAATCCGGTAAGAAATGACGTTGTTGTCGATCCTACATTGAGTACAAAGCAAATGGCTATTGAATCGAGTATTAATCGAACTTATATTCAACTAGTTTTGAAACACCACGAATTTTATCCCAACAAAATTCATTTGCTACAAGAACTCAGTGAAGATGACTTTATGTCTGTTACGTTTATTTTTCACAGTGGCATCCCGGCAGTCTGATGGGTGGGTTTGGTTGCCTACAGTTCCTTTTGCCGCCGACCTTGGTTCAAACTTTTTGAGTTCCTGTAGTTTATGGGAATTTTGGGAAGATTGTTTTGAAGTTGTAGGTGGATTTTGACTTAGGTGGGTAGAATTTCCTGAAGTGTGGATGTCAGACGGGACTTCCTCTTGAGTTCTTGGTCGTGCAAGCTGTGGGTTGCTGGGGAAAGTGTAGGAGTTGATTTAAAATTTAAATTTGTTCATGCTGCGTGGATTATCTAAATCAACTCCATCTACAGAAGAATTTAGTTAGTTGTCTGCGAGTTATTTTGATGTTTTGCTAAATTCTCATTGGGTCTAGCCAAGATTAGTTAAACGCTTTACCAGAAAACTGATACGTTGCGCGCCGCATGCTATGTAGAGTCGCGTGGGACCATTTTCCGAACAACCAGCCGATCTCGTTCACCTATAGCTGTCGATTTCTACGTGCCGTCCGAAGTCGGAGACCATCAGCCCATCGAACAACCAAGGTCTGATTTTTTTGTCACAGTTTTCTGTGATCCTTATCTTCGGGCAAACGTATTGAGAGCTTCGTTGGCCACTAAATCCATCTTGGCAGGAACTAAACTTCACGGGGAAGTCAATACTGTGTTTATTTTGTAATTTTAACTTTTTGGTATTTTTTACCGTTTTGAACATTAACATACATTTGCGACTGGTCACTTACTTTCAGCAGGTGCCTTCAGTTTAATTTTGTTTACCTGTTATTCACTGCAATTTAATATTTAATTAAGATTGTTGTTGTTTATGCGGCACCAATTTGTAAACAAAACTTTTGTGCACTAACTTCAAACCGCTGTCAGTTGTGTGGCTGTGTCTATTTTCACGGTTGCGTGACTATTGCACTTTAGGCAATTTGTTGATGAGTCAAATTCCTTGTATTATAGGACAATTATGCGGGTTGATTAATAGCGATATCGATTTCGGTTCGGCGCTATCGTTTACATTTTAACGCGTTGGTTAAGTTGACTTAACGCCAGGGCTTGCGTCATATCATCAGCTTCCGGAAATTCGTTTTCGAACTTTAATTAATATTAATTTAGCTTTGTGGATTTTTAGATCCATTTATTTTCAGATAGGGGTTACGTCCGCTAAATTACTTTCCTTGTCGTACTTCATTCGCCTGGGAATGTTCCCTCAATTCGAGTTTTCTCGAATTAGTTTGACCTGTTGTCTAAATCATATAATTTAACATTGCTACTTTTTTTGTATTATTTGTATTAATGTACTTCAACATTTTTGTAGTTTCTGTATTTACCTAATCAATCTGTTGTCTAATTTTGAGTCAGTTATAAATTGTGGTCTTACTTCAATTCAAATTTACTCACTTATGTTTTTAATTTCTGTTGTATGCAGCGTAACTGATAGTTACAGAATTTTTAGGCATTCACTAAGTTGGATCAGATATTGAGTTGACCATTTGATTATTCATTGTTACTTAGTATTGTTCATACAGGACCGTATTTACGTTATAAATAATTATTAATAAATATTAATAATTATATAAATAAAAATACCATAGATTGGGTTTATATACTTCGTCTGCTCCCGTACCTAATGTTTTCTATAGTACTACCTTCTTAAATTCTTTGCGAAAGCAGTTTCTTAAAGCATTATTTTTTCTTCTAACACCGTCAGTGCTTGCTTCTGCATTACTTTCCTTTAAAATCACTTGTAATGTTTTATAAGTGTCCTCTTTTTTCTATCTATCACAGTAACTTTTGCTTTTTATTTTCCACAGGCACTCATGTTCTCTATACAAATTAATAAAATTTCTGAGAACTTCTTCTGCTTGCTTATTTGCCATTTTTATACGTCTCTTCAACGGCTGTACTAGAAATGAAATGATGACTGGCGCGTTTTGTCTACACACGTGCACACTTTACCGCCATCCAGTCGGTGTGTCATGCCAATTTCAAGCTGAGCCTGATCTGTTTCATGCCGCGCTAGAGGCCTGACGTGCCATCAGTTTTCAACCACTCACAAACGCATTTGCACGCACGCCTTAATGCTTTCATGCATGCTTGCGTGCAAATGTGATCGTGAGTGGGCCACATTACATTTACACCTGAAGAAGCATTATAAGTTGCTTTGCGCGAATGTTTACTCCATTCCTACGTCTGCTATAACTGTTATTATTGGTATATCTACCGAGTCCAACCTTTCTTTTTCAGTAGCTAATTAAGATTTTTCTCCCTCCCTGCTTGTTCTATGAATTCCCATTCTGAATCATGTACGATGCTGAAATTTCCCCAGTTCTTGCATATAAATGAGGCCTCATCAATAGAATATATGATATAAAGTGTGATCATTTTATCTTGTAACAAGCAGGTAGGCTACACCTCTCACATGTGCATGGACTTCATAGTTAACTTTTCTTTTTGGATATTAAAATACTTTTTTACATTAAAAGTCCTATGGACAGCAAATGTCAACTATTGTTTTATCAAAACTTAACAACCTTCTGTAGAAAGTTGTTGATTTGTATACATTCTTGCGGTAATAACAATCAGTTTCAATGTATTCTAATAGCGAGAAAACGGATATGATATTGATTTTAAGTGAATGCAGAGGGGCGGCGGACTTAGCAGTACGACGATATGCATAAAGATGACCGGATAGACCTCTTCCATCACATAATGCCTTTAGGCGTTTGGAAAGAAATTTGCGGCAATATGGACAGTTTTCCAAGTCAGAGGTGAGACAACAACAACATAAAACTGTATAAGCTGAAGCTGCAGTAATTGAACAAGTAGACTAACTGGTAATCCCTATATATGCCAACAAGCAGTTGCAAGAACTGTAGGCTTTAGCAAAAATTCAGTATTAATATTTTAAAAGCAAACCGGTTCCATGCCTACCACATCACATTAGTGCAAATCCTTACTAAAGATTACCCGCGTCAAGTCACTTTCTACCAATTTTTAAGAAATGAAATTACTACTGATCCACTGTTTTTAAGAAATATTCTATCTTCTCACGAAGCGGCGTTTAGTAACAATGGGTGTGTAAATAGACTCAATTGCCATTCCTATTAACAAGCTAACCCACATTGGATTCGTCAAGCACACTTACAAAGAATTTTTACTGTAAATGTGTGATGTGGTATCGTTGACAACTTTATCGTTGGCCTCCAATTCTTTGAGGGCAATTTAAATGGGGAAATGTATTTACATTTTTTTAAAATCATTTGCCTCAACTTCTAGAGTACAATTCTCTTTATGTTAGACAACGTATGTGGTTTCAAAAGTAGTAGTACCTGACCACTTCCATAGCATTGTAAGAAAATACCATGATAAAATTTTCCATAGCAGTTTAATTGCAAGAGGTGCAATTCATCCTTTGCCTCCACGTAGTCTGGACTTGACTCTGTTAGATTTATTTTTGTGGGGTAAAGTGAAAAACGCCGTCTGCGAAACTCCCGTAGAAACTCAGGAAGAGTTACATGAAAGAACTGTTGAATCATGTACGTAGGTCTATCACCCCACACATGCTAACTCGT
>JABXWE010035049.1:0-15168 GCA_014611495.1 Limonius californicus
GACAAGGCGAAAATTAAAATAGGAAACAAAATAACGACGTCAATGAATATATCGAAGGGTTTAAAATAAGGTGCGGTTTATTTTTAATATATACATTGGACAAGCACTACAAACTTGGTATTGAAAGCGTTCAGGCATGGGGATCACAACAGACCCAATTACTTTGCACTCTTTACGACAAACAGATAATTTTTGAGAAAGACGAGGAAGATTTGAAGTATATGCTAAGGAATCTTAAAGAACAATTCGAAAGATGGGGCTTAACAATCAACTTCCAAAATACAAAATATATGTGTAGGTAAAGATATACATAATGTAAGATAGACGATCACGAAATTAAAGTATGCAGCACATTTAAATATCTGGGATAAACTTTTACCAGAAGTACACGCGGTAGAGATATAACCACAAACATTACCAACGGGAAGAAAGCGACAAAAGCACTACACGATTTATTGTAGGGCGAAAGCCTTAGAATCTGCACAAAAAAACGACATTTCCATAGCGTAGTCGAAAATATTGTCGTCTATGGAGCTACAATATGGCCTTAACTAAATCAGTAAGAGACATAATCAGAGCTGTAGAGTTAGATTCTAAGAGATGGTGTTTGCGTGTTACAAGAAGAGATAGATTGAGGACTGAAGAAATCCGGAGAGTAATGGGTATAACCTGCCTGCATAATGCCAGACATCGCCGAAGGAACTGATGGAACTGCAAGGGGTAGAAGGAAAAGGGGAAGACCAGCCTTAAACTGGAAAAAACACGTAAGAATTGCAGTGACGGAAAGAAACTTAAAGAGGGTGACTGGGAAGAATATTGTGGAAACAGCGAATCGGTAACAGCCGATAAAGAAGACAAGATACATCTCGTTAGATTCCATTACATAAGCGTAATCAAAGCAGAACATTTAAATACTCTAACGAAATTACACTCCTGGAACTCTACAGGGTAATGGCGAGATCACTTTTACTTTATGGAATTGGTTGGATCACGTTCTACTAATGGAAGACCACTGAATTATTCCCAAATCACTGCTGAATTGCAGACCTGTCTTAGATCACTTCACATGAAGACGATACAGGCCTGAAAAGCCTACACCTTGAAGATGATGATGATGATGATTTCAGCTGACTATTATAGGAGGAAAGCCTTCTGGGACTACGGTTTTTCGGTGATTCGTGGAGTTTAAATAGTTAGAGATAAGCTTGATTATGATGATTGCAAACGATGTCTCAAAACAGCTTAAATCTTACGAAAACACATTGATACATGGAAGCGAATGGTAAAAGATGATTCAAGTGTACGTTTTCATGATTTGTTGCCGAGTGTTCGCATACGGTCTATTCCAAAAATCAGACCAAATAAGGATAGGCCGACATACCTTGGAAATGTTGGAGCAAGGAAGACTTCTATACCTTCTTACGATATTCCGATTCGTTAATAAATTCGGATGTGGATTTATTATCTATGTGGATCAATATCAACGTTACCAAAACGTTAGCGGTTTGAAGGAATTTGAATTACAGCTTTGATCAAAGATATTAAGTTGTGAAAACAGAAGACATTTACCGCTGCTACTGCTAGAGGTCTTCCTGAAATTCTTCATGGATTACACACTGAGACCTTAATTTGATCATCAAGACGACGCTGCTCGTGTCCTACGAAGACGTTCGCTGAATTTTTAAAGTGTATTGGCATTGAAAAAATATATTTAGTCACCAGATTTGGATATTTTAGACTAATGGCTATTTTTTAAGTGCCAACGCGGTAGTAAATTTGTATGCTAAGGAGAGGTTGCCTAAACATGCCTTAATGTTATTTTTCAACAACATTCCAAAACGCTTTGAATTTAAAAAATTAAATAAGATAGTTAGTGTCTGCTGGAGTGAATTGTTTTAAATGTAACTAAAATAAATATTTAATTGTTTACTATTTTTTTAATCTTCACATTTTCTGAGTGGCCGTTGTGTATTACTACATTAGCATTGCATCTTTTACATATGATACTTAAAGAAGGTTGGGTTGGCCTCCGCGGAGTACCGCGTAACATCTTGTGAATGGTCCTTGACAGGAGCATCTCTAATGCTTTACATCTGGGGTGCCAATTACTGTAACATATACGTGCAACTAGTGTGTTAACGAGTGAGGCTTTGTTATTGTGAAATTCGAAAGACTTACACCAGTTTATGTCCGGAAACGCAAAGAAAAGAATGAATGGGAGGCTCCTCGGAGCAATGCAGCGGTCATTGGTTAACACTCGCGTTTAGGTCGAGGTCGGGTCGAATAAACACTCCGAAACACCAAGACTTCAAGCTTCTTAAAATAGACAATGACTGATACCCTAACCTCCAAGCATTTTCAGTCTCCGAACCATTATAATATACAGTAATTGCATCATTGCATTTACTGCCACACATATATATATATATATATATATCTTTTCCGAAATTACGAATTTGACACTTTTTTGGATGCCCTACTTTTTCCTATATTTTAACTATAGCATTTCTTAGTTCTTGGAAGCTTCCATATACACAATATAATATACAGCGCCGTTAGTAAGAAATGCGATGTTTAGGAAAATAGAGTTAATAAAGGGAAGGATGTTAATAACAATTAAAAATACACGTCCCACATAAATTTAAAAGTTCCTTGCTTTTCTTGGTTAAATATTTGGAAATCCTTGATCAAGTAGTCGGTTTATATCTTCAGTTTTTTAGCTTAGTTAGTACCTGTGCAAGATCATTTATATAGAACGGTGTCACGGTTAAATGATAATTTCTCAAAGTAGTATATATTCAGTTCTGCTATTCCTAAAACTCTTGTAATTAATAAGATAAAAATTGCTGTAATTATGATCAAAACAGCCACATTGAAAGTCGATTTTAAAACAACAAGCAACACTTTCAACATCTTATTCCGCGCGAAAGGCGAAAGATAGGACTGATGATTTATTGAAATCAGGTATTTACAAATTAAATTGTTCACAGTATAATTCTGAATACATAGGGCAGACAATTCCAAATGTTGGTACCAAATGCAAAGAACTTGTACGTTTCTATAAATTCAAACGCCTTGGTGAATCTATTTATGCTAAACACTTTATTTTTACAACACAACGATGTATTGACATTAAATAATATAATAACATTTTTTACACTTCTGTGATAATAAACATAAATTGGTTGTAATTAAAGTTTAAAAATTTTTTCAACATTTAAATTATAACATCCAATTTGCTGCTTCTCTAACTGCAAATGTTTACTTGTATTGTCTTTGAAAATATGGAGAATCACGTTGAAATGCTTATAAAGCGGCAGAAATCTAATAAATCCTGCTGAAATTATTAATAACAATTTTTTGACTTATTAATTAACACGAATTTCAACGAAGTAAGGCAAAAAACAATTAACTTTTTTAATTAGTCCGGAGAATGTACGTCATTCTATCCGGTATAATGGTGTCGTTATATCATCAAATTTTCGATATTCATTAACTACTTTCTGAGTTGATTAATTACTAACGGAAAATAAGTGCAAACACGAATTAAGTTTCACGAAATTTGATAATTACATATAATAAATATATTATTATCAATGTGTATTTCACAAGCAAATAAACAGGTTAACTACCTAAAAATTCAGATATATTTACTTATACAGGGTGTCCCAAGTAAAACGGACCGCCCTGAATAACGTTAAAACGACACAAATAATCGAATTTGAAGAAATTGTAGAGGCATGTCGCCAACGGTTTGAAAGGGAACGTCTTGTACCATGTAAGTCATCTACTCTGCTTCATGCCTCTAGCCCAAACCACTTCCAACCCCAAAATTTTAACTGACAAGGGATGTCAACTGATACTTCATTTGGAAAGTTTTTCTGCACTTTGTACAATCAAAAAATTCCTTATAATTCTGTTGATTCCTTTTTGACAAATAATGTTTTGTGTTTTCGAATGTAACTTAAAAAAATTCAGAAAAGTGCCTCCTCAGCCAATCAAGCAAGGGGGAGAGTGTCCACAGCCCCATGTATAAGTCAGTCGCTGCCATTCTGGCATAGATGTTGCATTCATAATAATAATGATAATTTGACGTAGGCACATTTTCGATGCAACCTCTGCCGACTGACTACCTCCCGATTGATTGCTAAGTAAATAATAATTAATCATGTCATACTCATTATCTACTCCTATATCTACTTATATTCGTTACTGATTCTAACAACTAATGTTTCTAACAACTAATTACATAGACACACCACTCTTGTATAACAAACATAATAGGACCCAATGCTTGTAAACCATATATAATAACAAGTAGATAATACATAACCATTCCGGTAAACACATATAACATTTCATGGGATATAAACCATAACCGCTTAGAGATGCCACTGCTTACATCGACTGATATTACCATTGCAGGCCATATGTTTATAACAATAAGTTCGCACCTTGCCTCACCTTAGAAGATAATCGCATCGCAATCAGTTAGTAGATTCGCAAACGCTATTAATTTGTTATTACGCCAAAGATACGCAAGCTTACGCCTAGCTACCAACAACACTGCCGATTGTAGGCTGTCGTTGTTTATCCTTTTTAAGACTACGCCACCCTTTGTTTGCGACCTGCACGGCCTGTCCTTCAAACCGTTATGATTCTTCTCAGTTGTTATTGAGAACCGATAGAAACTACGTATACTTCTGTAAATATTGATTTGTTAAGCGAATGTTTAAGTAATATTCACAATAGGCATAAATCGTTGCCTAACAATTGAATTCTATACTTAGGAAAAACACTTGAGAGACCCATTAAATGATGTATGACACAATTATTGTTTTTAAATACTATACTTACGATAAAAAGGTTGCGAACATATTTTTGTTCGATAATACGATATAACATATAGGATTGGACCAAATATAGGTTTCCAGATGAGCCTGGTTCTCTTTATAAACAAGCATTTCAATTTATAAAACTGTACACAGATGTAATTCGCTTGAAACGTGCTGACGAAGGAACATGGACAGCCTAGTAGGAGGTTTATTGAATTTCAGACTGGCGTTTAGTTTCTTATAAAAACAATGGAAACGTTTCACAAGAATAAACACAGCTTGAGATAGAAAATATTTCTTGTTAGGATTGTTTTGGTAGCTTAACAAATCCACACAAGATTAAACGTAATAAGCCTTTTGACTGTGACGGGAGAAGCTTATGGAAACCGTTTGAACCCTAAACTTCAGGGTTGCTTCGTTTAGATAGCATTTCAGGGTCATGTCTTTAACGGAAAACTTAAATAATACAGTAGCGGCTCGTGAGATTGTACAGTGGTATTGTATTCTGCAGCGGAGACGGCATGAGACAGAAATATAACGTCCTTGCGACAAAATTCGCTTACTTGACATCGGAATCTCGGCATTAATAGTCTATATAATATCATTTCTTCCGCATTGAGAGTATGCTGTACTAAATTTAGTACGAAATAATGCAATAGTGATAACAACACCAAGATTACATTTAATTGATTGTTTTCATAATTTATTAACGTTATCTTTTAATATTTGTAGTACTAAATTAAATATGATATTATAATATGTTACAAAACAACACCTACTGACAACACCGACAAAAAATATTCGGTTGCATAGTGGAGCACTGCGGACGCCGGTCAAACGGTATTCGTAGTCCAACACACTCCGCGCTGGGTAGTAGGAACTTGGTTGGGTGGACCAATATAGTGGCATATGCAACCGGTCGTGCTTCGGAGGGTACGTAAAACCGTCGGTCCCGGTTGTCATACGAACATCCTTGACAATCGTAAACCATGTAGTGGAACTTCTCTTCTTTGTTCGACGGGGTTGGGTTAGCATCCTGCTCGGCATAAGTGCGAAGAGGGCTCTTAGAACCTATTTCATTGTAGGCGGGAAGCAGCGTGGCGGGCAAGCACGGGTACTGGTCAAACAGTATTCAAAGTTAAGGAACGATCCGCGCGGTGCCTACTTGGATGAGTGACCGAAATCTTCGCTCAAACGCTGCAACCCGCGGTGCCTCGGAGAGTACCTAAAACCGTCGGTCCCTCTGGGTTACTACCTCAAACAGGGTTAAAGTGGCTGCAGGGAGTGGAACTGCCTTCGTGTCTTTCCGCAATTATTTCCCATACGCAATTTTAATTCTAATTTCATTGTAGGTAGTTAACAGGTAGAAGAGATATTAGTAACGTGTTTTTAAAACAGGCAGTAGACGCTGCAAATTTATTTACTGTTTACGATTCCTTCAAGGAAGTGAAGTGAAATTCCTTTTCTTCAGCTCCCTCATGCCATCTAGTCAGCCGAGGACATATAGTGTGTTGTCGATTCTCCGGGCGGTCTAGATGTGTGGGGATTTGCGGAGGCGGGCTGTTAGATTCAAGATCATTGTGTATTCTAAACTCTTTAGAATTTCAATGGCACTTAATAAACATTTAAACGGTAACCTTTAAAAATATGAAAACGTCACCTGCTGCCTCTCAAAATGATCTTTTCCCATGTATAATATTCGTTTTCAGCAACTGGCGAAGCCGTATGGAAAAATAAGAAATATATGAGGTCATAAATATCGAAAAGTTTTTACTTTGTCAGTGAAAACATTGTTTATCAAGGTAGCCGTGCTTCTCTCATATAAGTGTTTCTTAAAATGCCTGACAGATACAATGCATTCTATGTTCTTTTTATTAGCGAATATCAATCCCTCGTTTATTAAAATATTTTTTACCTGATATTTGCAAGTCTTTTTTGAGCTGAAAAACACTTAAATTTGATTCAGCTTAGATTTATAAAATTGCTTATTTTATTCTTCGTGCGATTCTGTTCGATGCGCGACTTCTGCCTACGTGATTCATACTGAAAGCGGAGTCAGCTAATGACCGGCTCCGATTCTACGTAGAGATTGCGACCTTCCACATCCCTTCTTCATCCGCCTGTATATCGCTGTAATATTTATATACAGGGTGTCTCATTACGTGAGGTCACTACTAAGAAGTCGAAACTGATGAGTGGTCATTTTCTCTAAATCGACTATTAAAGAAGTTATTGCCTGTTTTAGTTAAATAATGAAGCAGCCGAAACGATAAATGATATTAAGTAGTATTTCATACATATGTCTACGTTACTATGGAAAGGATATTATTTACTTGTATGTCAAACAGTAAAGCACCTCAAAGTTGATTTCTCTGCTTGCGCACACTAACAGTGTTGATTGTGTTTACTTTCACGACGCGAGAGTACGCCGATATCCATTAGGTACATGTACGGTTTTGTGATGGAAACTCAGTAGCAGCTGCTCGAGAATATGGGTTGAAATTTCCCAATCGGCGACTACCAGACCGACAAGTTTTCCAACGAGTGCACAACCACCTACGTGAACACAGAACTTCCCCGAAACCCTCGACTGAGCTTCCAATACAGTAAGTACTAGACAATGAGGACAACATACTGCGAGAAACTGATAATAATCCCAGCATCTCTGTTCGTCGTATCTGTATCTGCACAAGTTAATGTACCACGAATGCACGTTTGGAAAATATTAAAACGTGATGGTTTATATCCATTTCATCATATCCAGCCTGTTCAGCCCTCTTACCTACAGATTTCGCGAGTCGTATGGAATTTTACCGCTGGATTATTCAAAATCGAAACCTACGTAATAGTATTTTATTCACGGATGGGGTAACATAATTAATGAACAGAAAGAACAGCCACCCTTGGGACTTGAAGAATCCACACGAAATCACAGTATCAAATTATCAGCATAGGTCAGCCAATATCTGGTGTGGAATAATTGATTGCAAGCTCATTGGTCCATTCGTTTTTGAGAACCATTTAACCTCCAACAGATATTTTCTAGAAAATCATTTGGGAGCATTGCTAGATGATGTCCCTTTGGCGATCAGACAGGGTATGTGGTACCAGCACGATGGTGCCCCTGCGCACCTTGCGTTACCTGTAAAACAGTGTTTGAATCAACGGGTTGAAGGACGTGTAATTGGTAGAGGAGAACCGCACCCGTGATCCCCAAGATCTCCGGACTTAACTTGTTTAGATTATTATTTGTAGGGCCATATGAAAGATATGCTAACCAAACGCTATCAGAGACTGTTGAAGATCTTAGGAGACGCATTTTTGAGACAGCAGACCTAATTCGGAATAACAACGATATGTTACGTAGGGCAACCACATCTCTCTTAAGAAGAGCCAGAATGTGTCTCGACAGCAACGGTGGCCATTTTGAACAATTTTTATAGCGAATATAAAGTAAATTATTTAATAAATAATAATTTAACGCTCTGATTTTGAAAATGGTTTACTTTAGGACATAACTTTATTAGAACTTTTAACTATATTTGGTCTATAGATTACGTACACGAAGTAGTGATCTCACGTCGTGGGACACCCTGTATATTTTGTTTGAAAGCTGTGTGACTTTTTGGCTCATTATATATTTTATTATATATATATCTGTTTAATATATGCATTTTATAACTAGCGAGCTGATTGTTTAACGTAAATGTACAATATGGTTAATCTTCATTTTTTAAAAAACATTTTGTACAGGGTGTCTTAATACTTGGGGCCACTCTTTGCATCGCGCTGTAACTATTTGAAACATAGTAAAAAATTATTTACTTGTGTTTTACATATTAAACATAACTTACGTAAGCTTTTTTTTTATTTGAAGCTGTGCCAAGAGTATATGACCAAGGTATGTTGGCCCATAAAATATATTCCGTTTCCCAGAGTTTTGAAAAGATACAATATAAAATGCTACTAGAAACGATTAACAGACTAGATCATCGTTTAAAATTTTAGAAATACAGGATACCCTGCTAATCTTCTAGATTCTCCCTATTATACCACTAATAAGCATATTTCTTACAATTGTTGTATGTAAGCGAGTAACCAATTTTCTGCTAAAAAAGAAGAATTTGTTAGAAAATAAACAAAACAGATATTTCCCTTTATTTTTTGGCGGAGTACTAAGGAAGTAGACATAAAAATTTGAGTAAGAGTAACTTTGGAAAAACGGCCACTCTAGTGAGAATATAGTTCCTGTGAATATGTACTTGAAAATATATAATTACAGAGTTACAGCGCCTCATAAGTGTTTAACAATGTTATAAAGCGCTTTAGCTGCGTAATAAACATTTTTGGACTCATGTTCGTACAATTGTTTTAATTGTTATTACGTTCTGGTGCCAACTCTGCAACATATTATCATAAACCCTGTGTTTACGGATGTAGTTTAAGGCAGAGGCGTTTTTACAGGGTTTAATAAAAAATAATGAAGCATTTTTCTAACGAATAAGCTTAGGTCCATAAGTAGTAAAACCCTTTTCATCATATTATTGCCTTTCTGGGAAAACTCAGCTTTAAGAGGATTAATAATGAATTTACCCTTAGCATTAAATTCCTAGCGACTATCAAAGGGTGCTCTAAAAAGGCGAAAAATGGACGCCTTAATAGCTGCTACTCTGTCTTCACGTTAGAGTAAAACCACTCTTTGCGTTTTCCGATTTTATAATTGTATTAAAATCTCTTCCATGGTTAACTTACATCTCGTTTGGATGAGGTTGTAATAGTTCCTCTAGATGTATAGGTAATACAGGGTGCATCAGAAATAGGTACAAATATTTAAACCAGTAATAGATTGGCTCAAGTAGAATTCAATGGTACTCATTTTTCAAAAATCAATAACTTTATTTTTTGAGTTAAAAAATAAAATAAAATGTTGTTTGAGAACTGCTGATGATACATAGAAAATTCAATTAAGCTGTAGAAGATTATTACCTAATTGTAAAGTAAATCCAAAGTGGCAAACACGTAAAAACTTGTCTGGCTTGTAGTAAACTACGGAATTGGGGTGATAAGAAAATCTTTGCACTTCTCTCTTACTCTCTTTTGCATAACATGTCTTTGAACCTAAAATTTTGTTATTATCGTGCGGTACTCAAACAATTTTGGGTCAAATTTTCAATTATTATTTTCTCAAATCTTAAGAGTCCCATTGCCAAAGAAATGTTTTTTTTAGTTTGAATATATTCTAATCTACCATCGGATTTAATATTTGTACCTATTTCTGATACACCCTGTATATGTGTCGTAAACGTGAAATTTTTATACTGTATGATTGCATAGTAAAGATGAAAAACAGTGGTATACCAAACCAAGTATACACAAAATATACTGGAGCACCGAAGTGCTGGAACTACATATTTTTCATTTATTTTGGAGGGACATTTTGCAGGTGTTGAGGTGAATTATTGTGCCAGAAATACTAATATTGTGCTCCTTTCAGATGTTTATTAAAAAATGAGGCCACAAAATTCCACTCCCACAATACCTCCCCATTGCCGTTGTCCATCAAGTTACAATTTTTAGGTTTGCTACTGCATAATGTTGAGTATTGTTTCGGTTTGGGCTACTTTAATAACTTGATGGTTTGGCTGAATTCAAAAGTAGAAAATCATACTGGGTGTTCTATTTAAAAAAGAATACCTTTAAGATGGTCCGCTATAGCGGAAAAATATTTTGATAATGTGCGCATTTTAGCGCTACATTTCTTAAAGAAAAAGAAAAATGTCTAAGTCATTTTAATAACGCAAATATTGGACTTTGATGCACTAATGATCAATCCTGTATATTGCAAACACGACAGAATCATTTTTTGCTGTTTATATGTATAACAAATGTTCACAATAAACACTATCATTCTTAAAATACTCTGTAACGCATCGAATATTGCTTGCTATGAAGTTTTGAAGTACTTTATTGCCGGCTACAATTGCCACGGTTTGACTATTTTTGAAAATTAGTTGCTCTTCATTTGTAGCTAAACAATATCTTTGAAGAAACCGCAAAGAAAGTAGTTTAGAGGATCTAAGTCGGGGGATTGGGCAGACCACGCGGTGGGACCTTCACGAGCAATCCCTGCTCCTGATCGGCGAGTGTGCTGGAGCTCCATCTATTTGACACCACGTATCCCTTCTAAGCGCTAAAGGCACAACGCCCAAAAAACAGGTAAATCGTTAATTAAAAAATGGACAGAATTTTCTGCATTTGAACGACGTGGAACATATGGATCGATTAATCGCTTTCCAATTATTCCTGCCAAACATTAATACTTACTCGCGCTTAATGAATCTGTTAATGTTTTGTATAAGATTTTCTTGAGCCTATTCATGCCTATTATGAGCGTTAAAGAATTCTCCAGTAAAATGTAGCTTCGTTTGGTGATACAATATTGCTTAAGAAGTTAGGATTATCTTCGTGGTGATTGAGCAATCATCGCAATATCTAACACGTATTGGGAAATCTTCCGGTAATAATACTTGCAGCTTTTGAATATGGTAAGGATATAAACCATTTCCTTCCTAGGTACAGGGCCATGGCTGACATGATATTGTCGTGCAATACCTCCAGTATTGCATCCAGGCTGGTTTTCAAAAGTTTTCAATACATCTTCCTTCAACTGCGGCATTCTTAGATATATTTACAGCCATGCTATTGAGATCTTTGATATCGCAGATCATGCATCGATACAAGAGTTGTAGTGTGCAAATATGGTTTTTAATTATCTTGAAAATTGATTTAAATTAGACAAATTTACGCCCTAATGACTGTTATTGATTACAGCTGACACAAACTAGTTTGTAAATGGAGAATGTCTTATTTAAAAGTATCTGGGAATATAGTATGAGCACAACTCTGTTTTCTCAGTATGTGATTACAGCTAGATGTCTTTTTGTTTCATTCCATTCTGTTCTATCGTAACATCGCGCTAATTTGTATTACATACTTTAATGCGTTTTAAATATGAGGCATATAGAAAATAACATTTCAAACAATTAACAACACTGAAACTTCTAATTTTTGAAAAGATAATTTTTATAGGGCAGTATACTCGTATAAAAAATAGAATTGTTGAAAAAACAAAATATTTTTGATAGTGCCTATACAAATGGAGCACTGCTTATTACAATCTGTTCAAAACTGTAGATGTTAATTGATTATATTTAGGCGACATACCCTGTCTATATACGGGATTGCATGCAGAATAGTGGAGTTTCGAAAATTATCTAACCCATTTGAAGATTTTGTATTAGAAGGGAAAAATTGTTTGTGATTGGTTCGTTGCAGTACTACTGTCATATGAAAATCAAAGAAAAGGAATTATAGTGATTGTTATGTTGTATGTCGTATACAAAAAATTGCAGCTTTAGAATTATTTCTTAATTGGTCGTCTAAATGGCTAGAGAAAATACAAAACATTCTAGCAGCAGATCAAACATAAATAATTTTTGCCTCCAAATAAATTTCGTTCCCAACCATCTGTAGGCAAAATCTTGGCACTACTTTTTGGGATGCTAAAGGAATTTTTCCAATTGGTTATTTGTAGCCAAAAGCCACAATCGTTGGCAAATAGTTTGCCAACTTAATATGGACACTGTGTGGGTAAAATTAAGTAGAAAAATCACAATATGTTAAGTGTTGGTGTCTTATCACTTCATGACAACGCCTCCTCGCAGAAGTTCAAAGGTGCAGCTGTTGCTATTCATATATGTGGTTTTTCTAAGGTTAGCCAGTCATGCTATAGTCCGTACCTAGCTTATAACCCCATTTAAATATTTTTAAATAAAAATTTATATATGACAAGCAGATTTTAAGATAATTTGGAAGTGGAACCTGCAGTAAATGGGTATTTTAAATCCTGAAAGAAGCTCTGAAGTTGTTGAAAATCGTTACGAAAATGTTAAGGAAATTATATTGAAAAATATGGTAACAATTTGAAACTCTGTTGTTTCTCAAACATAATTAGGTTGAAAGGATCCTGCAACACTCTGCATAACTATACAATTGTTGGCCTATAAAAACTGCTACTATATAGAGGAACAAGTAGGCTATCCACACATCGTATATAAGTATTTGATCCGTGTATTTTGTCCATAAAAATAGATAACTAAGTTTCATATAAAAATAGGTACAGTGTGTAAGATCGTATCAATATTTGCTATATTTATATGCAAATAGAAATTAGATGCATGAGGGTTTTGTCGTAGTATATTGTTGAACGTTATTAACTGACCAGAAAGTAGATCCAATACCCATTATTAAGCATTTGCCTGCGCGAGTTCCCATTATGCATGAAATTGCGAATGGGTCGTTTAATGATCTGTTTACGATGTGGTTGTGTGTATGGTTTCATATAGACTATAGAGCTTCCAGGTTTACGTAACAACCTTTGACATTTAACGTGTAATTCGATTTCAAGTACTTATTTGGTGAATCCATTTCAATTTAGAAGCTGTACTGGACTAGCTTCGATTCACAGTATTGTAATTTCTGGTTAATACGAGGGCCGCCTTTTAAGTTTTTACAAATATAAGGAAAGAAAAAATTTTTTTGGAACGTACTATTTTATTGCTTTTCAAAATATTCAGCTTGAAGATTTATACACTTTTGCATGCGTTCAAACCAATTCTCGAAACATGTTTTCCACTCTGAAGTTGGTATCTCAAAAACATGGTTTTTGAAGGCTTCAATAGCTTCTTGGGGTGATGAAAATCGCTGTCCACACATTGTTTGTTTGACATTCGGGAACACAAAGAAGTCGTTAGGGGATAAATCAGGTGAATATGGGCAATGAGACATTAATTCGAATTTTTTTTCATTCAAATAATCAATTGTTTCGCGTGATGTGTGAGAGCTGGTGTTGTCATGATGAAGATTGATGCGACGTTTTCGGTTGTTTTTTCTGATTTCGTCGATGACTTCTGGCAAACAAATTGTTGGATACCAGTCAGCGTTAATTGTTCATCGGTCCTCTAAAGGAATGGTTGCGACATGTCCAGTACAACCGAAGAAACAAGCGATCATTTTCTTGGAAGTGCTACGTGAACGAACAACTTTTGTGGGATACAGTTCATCTTGGAACACCTACACAGTGGATTGTTGCCTAGTTTCGAGTTCTTACAAATATATCCAAGTTTAGTCACCTGCTACGACGTTGAATACGGATTTTGCAGTTCCTCGGTCGAATTTCTTGAGCACTTCCTTAGACTAATTAACAGGTGGCGTGGGCGACGGTCTCACGAACATATGTGTTTTGAACGCTCTCGGACATGATGGCTCACAATCAGTGAGACTTTCAAAAAGTGTTTTGGGTGCAGACTATCAAACTATAAAGATAAAGTGCGTGTATGTGCGAATCTGGGAGGACTGCTAAGACTTGCAGTACAAGCTAAGTGATTGGGGGCCTGAGTGGCCTTTTTGTGGTCTCTTGTAGTACCGTAGCCTAATAGAATTACAAAAAAAAATTTAAAAATAAATTCACTTAAAAATAGAAATTACGACGGGGGATATTGAAAAAAGGGAATGTAGGATTGTACGAGCGGGTGGGCATCTGGGGGCGCATTTGGGGTGGGAGCGACGGGGGTGGGAAGCAGGTGGAGACCTTTCAGGGACGGATATAGCAACGAAAGGGCCGGCATGCAAGCCGTCCTAGATAGAGACTGAAATTCTTGGGATGGGGGCAAATAAATTCACATCAACTTGAATACTGTTTTGACGTGACAGTAAAAGGCTTGCAAAACTTCCATTTTAGTTTAACAATAAGAATTTTATTATTACAAAATATTTTTAGGTATAAGCATTTTGCATGTACAACTGGTGCTGGAATTTGTTTTAAGTTTCGATGTGCCGGGCGTCGGATATATATTTGATAAACGTAAATAATTTTTGTCGCTATGAATTGAATTTAATTTTTATGTGATGGGGGTCGGATGTATGTTTGCTGTATTGCGCGGCTCACTACATCAAGAGGTGAATGCTGGGCGTATATTCTGGGAAGACCGGTCAACCGTCCTCTACACCAAGTTTGTGCCATGCGAGCAGGGGAGGGGAAGATCGGAGGACCATGCTGCGCGTGGAGTGCATCATTGGAGAGGGATATACAAAGCGCCAGCATGCCTGGGGAGGCATGGCAAGACTGGGGGCAGCGAGGGGAGGATATCTCGGGTGAGGTGGGAAGAGTCTGCGTACTCATGAAGAACCCGATCAAGAGTCCACTGGGGAGGGGCAGGATGGCGAGGAGGAGGAGGCAGTGACAGGGTGAGGAAAGGGAAATCATCACAAAGGA
>JABXWE010035050.1:0-14478 GCA_014611495.1 Limonius californicus
CTTGCAAATTATACGAGGGTATGCTGAAAACTAATGCACACATGCTTGTAGAGCGCGAACAAAAAGAAATAGCAAGATCGGGCAAAAAGTACACTACAGTACAAGACGTATTAAGTTTCAAAATCATATATTTATTTTTCAAGATAGTCACCGTTGAGGCTAACACATTTTTCCCAACGTGTCACAAGTTTCTTCAGTCCGCCACTGAAAAATTCTTCCGACATTTCTCGAAACCAGGACTTGACAGCTGCCTTCACCTCATCGTCCGAGGCGTAATGATTACCCTTGAGGTCTCTCTTGAGTAGAGGAAAAAAATAAAAATCGCAAGGCGCAAGGTCGTAGGAATAAGGAGGGTATGGAATCGGTTCAAACTTCAGGTTTCGCAGAGCCTCTTCAGTTGCGCGCGAGGGGTGTGGACACGAGCGTTGTCATTTTGCAAGATTATTGGCGCCAGGCTGCCTCTAACACGACAAACTCGACGTCAAAGGTGTTTTAGAGTCTGTATGTACTGAGAAGAATTTACCGTTGCCCCTCGTTCCAGAAAATCGGTCACATAAACTCGGTGAGCATCCCAAAACACAGTCAAAAAAGGTTTTTGCGGATGGTTGTGTTTTGAACTTTTTCGCCTGAGGAGAAGACGGATGTCGGTATTCAGCGCTCTGTCCTTTCTCTTCCGGGTCGTAATGATGGACCCATGACTCGTCCTCCGGCACAATATTCAGAAGAAAGTCGTCTCCTTCGTCACGGTAGCGCTGGAAAAGTTGCTCGCCGCATTCCAATCGACGCTGTTTGTTCTCATCTGTGAGACGGCGTGGTACTCATCGTGCACAGATTTTACGGTATCCCAACTGTTCAATAATGAAGCCGACACGTTCCTTGAATATTCCAATATGGTCTGCGATACGCTTTCGAGCGATTCGCCGGTCATTTTGAATTAAATCGTCGACGAGTTTTCGATGTTTATCGTCTGTGGCAGTGACCGGACGTCCGCTGTGTGTTTCATCAACAATTATGGCTTTTCCAGGCTCGCAACCTATCAACAGCATCGTCACCATAAAAGTTAAAAATTCAACAACAGCACGCTGTTTAACTCGCGTTGACATGGCACTACAACACGTCTCCATACTTCCGCTTCTCGAAATACACTGGATGAACGCAACGACCTCAAACCTGCGCATGCGTATTGAGGGGGAATGTTACTTCCATATGCCTGGTGCGCTTCTAAAGGTCATTTCTTTCGCGCTCTACAAGCATGTGTACATTAATTTTCAGCTTACCCGCGTATTTAGTAATGAAATAAATATTAATGACTATTGTATCTCTCTATTATTTAAAAATTTGGTGTTGTGTAAGCTTCTTAATCGGGTTGCATAACTGAAAAAACATATAGACAGGAACGTGTGCAAGAATGGGAACAGGAATAGTAACGAAACTGGAAAGGCGAATGTGAAGGTAAAATGGAAATCATAAGAAGAACGAGAACGTAAATAGGAATGGGAATAGAAGCTAGAAGGGGAATGGGAATAGGAAAATGATATCGCATTGGCCATACTGTAAAGTATAGAAGCTACTACATAAATATAGCACAAATACTTAACTTCAACTAGTAGCATACACGTGGCTAATGATAGTGACAAATATTTTGCACTTGGGCATTAAATAGTAACGATTTGAATTTTGTCTTTACGAATAGTAAAGAAAAGAGTAGAAGTTCAACATTAATAAACAATTAGCAATATTTCGATTTATTATATGCATTGATAAAATCCACCCAAAAATCTATAAATGGTTGTAAAACGAACTGTAATTGTGTTTCCTTGTTTGATATAGAATTACTAAATTGTTCCTTTTTTAAAGAAAAGTCGAAGAATATTATTTGTAATGGGTCCGTAATCCACGTGGAAATAGTCATGTTATCGTCAGCAATAGAATGCTACCCAGAACTGGTAGATATGGCTCTTAAGTGATTTTCAGTTTGTTTATACAAAGTTTATTTTTTGTTGCTTTTTGATTTTGTCGGCTAGGTTTATCGAAATATGTAAACTATTTGTATTATTCTCGCTATATTCACATACCGGGTGTCCTCAATTTGCCTACCTGTTAAATCAATACGTCAATAATTTACTAGCACTGCCCTGTTTCACGAACGTATATTTCAAGGGCACCATAATTTTACGGACAGTTACATATTTCCAAAATAATTTGCATAATTCTTTTAGTTTTATTTCTGATCTGAATAATAGCAATATTATTTTTAAAATTTAGATTTTAAGGGCCTTTCAAATCAATCCTTTAGTACCTTTAGTAGTATTTCTGTCAGCCAAATTAGTCGTATAACCTTCAAGGTCATAATAGTTACAGTTAGTTGCTCGATGAAATTTACGTTTACTGAAGCATATATAGCGTGTGTAACGCTAGTAGTAAGGATATGGGTTTTACATATACAGCGTGATGATACAATTCCGCACAAAATTCATGTTTGTTTGAGAAAACCCTGAAATAAGCCAATTTTATTTTTTAAGAAGACACTTCCTATAGTAAATCTTTTTTATCTGTTATAGGCCAATGACCTATTTATTACTTACAATGGAGTAGGTTCCATGAGCCCTCTTTTGCACTTATGCCGGATGGAGGCTAGCCTAATCCGTCAAACAGAGAAGAGAAGTTCCACTACATGGTTTACGATTGTCAACGATGTTCGTATGACAACCGTTTTACGTGCCCTCCGCAGCACGTGCGGTTGAATATGCCACTATATTGGTCCACCCATCCAAGTACCGACCAGCGCGGCTTGTGCTGGACTATGAATACCGTTTGATCGGCTTCCCCACTGCTCCGCTATGCTATGCAACCGTCTTTTTAAAATATAAAACTTACGTGTTATACGGATTATCCCAAAAAATATTAAATAAGAAAGTTATGAATTTCGTGCGAAACTTTATCACCACGCTGTATAACATCCTATGTACAGTATAATGCGTTTGTCCGTCCTTTTCTTTGTTTTTGTGCCATCGCTTTTCTAAGGTTAGTGATATGTCTTTTATGAATGAAACTGATCCAATATCTAAGTTAAGCCCATAATCTACTCTCTTCTAGTTAATTTTTTCTGTCCTCACAATAAATACTAGATAGATTTGGATATAAATGTAAATTATTATGAGAAGGTCAGTGGTAGAGAGCCAAGCTCTGGATGTAATAGTCCTAACGCTTCCCGGTTCGAATCACCCCAGGGTCGGAAATTTTTCTAATTCCCTGGGTGGTCGGTACTGGATCCCGGTCTCTATTTGCCATTGGAGACCAAATTAATGGCACTCCTCGAATTACGGTCGCATTACAGGAGTAACAAGACCACAAACAAAAAAAAAAACATTTACATACAACAGCAGGTTAAGCATGGTTACGCACCAACACGGTAACCCGCAGAGTTGGGCCCTGCTGCGCATTGCACAAACTAACTTAGTCTTGTCTCACACCAAAAGCGATGGGCTTCTAAGGCCTGTGAAAGCTTCAAATATATGAGAAAGTTATGTTAATTTATTAGGTTTATGACAGTATGTTATATGAATCAAATATAGGCACCTGACGTTATATTATGTGAATACACAAAAGAATAATTTTTGATATCAACCTACAAGATCTGTACCAAATTATACATACTAACATAACCTCAAGCCAAAATAGTTTAGCTTCAGCAAGCGGTTGGTGAGGTTATGTGTTGATTTTCTCCCCAAACTTGACCGCACTCGCCCATACTAAACCTTTTGTTCCCAGCAAATGTTATTAATAGCATTGATCAAGACAGTAATAGATGCCACTTCGCATTTCCTTCTAATCTTTCATATCTAATATTTACTACTCCTATTTTAAATTGCAATATGGTTCTCGTAATATTTGCCACGTACATAATTTGAGCTATTATCGAATAATTCCAAAAATAGGTGTCTAACTTATGCCAGTTCTCGCAGTTTGTGTTTCAATAAAATCTGTAATGGCGTTGTTAACTTCATAAAACAAAACCTAAAGCATACTTCTTGGGAAGTTTTAAAAAAGCTTTACTTGTTAACTGTTTCCTACGGCAATTTAAAGTATCCATAGTTAATGCAACTTCTGCCGGGATTTATCTTCGTAAAGGAACGTGCCGCTCGGAATTGAGTTTTTCGGATAATGTTCCATTATAAGTTTCCAGGGAGTTAATGCAAACATTGAAGGCTTAATTAATTCCGCATGCGTGGCCAGTTAATGGATTCCAAGACCACCTGCGTTCTTGTTTCTCTTCCATATTAGTTGAGCTATATATTAGATTGAACCTTCGCTTGGTGGCAGGATACTATTCTATTATAGAATCTCAAATTTATAGTCGTTCTAGTGATGAGTAAGAAAATAAAATCTGACGAAATAGCTCGATGGTAAATGTTGTTAAGGTAAAGGCTTGCAACGGGCTTCAGTTATAGCTGACTGAGTCCGTTGTGACATTTGATAGTTAATTGTCAAACGTTGTTTTACCAGTTTCGATGCAATAAGAATTATTTCGTGTAATTTTAATGATATTTGTATCTTTTTCCGCAACTAGCAAAATGAGTATTTTCCTGATTTTATTACTGCAAGGTAGATACCTGAACACAAAGCATCTATGGTACAGTTTTCGCAATGGAATGAAGATTAATAAAATTTGTATAGGTCCAATAAAACAAGGTTTGGAAAAACACTGGGTCAAATTTACAGATAGTCTTGTTGACTATAAACAAGTCCAAGCGAAAGATGTTTGGTGAAATTAGAAGCGTCACCACAGAAAAGGTAGTGGAAACGCTTCGCAACTATGAATTCTCTCAGAGCAATAATGGAAAATGCTTCATTTCTAGCGTAGTTTATAATAGAATTACCACATTTGGAATTCGTGTTTCCGTAAAAAAATGGTTAACTTATAGTTAATAGGGTATTTATGTACCTTCTCATATGTTAAGACATATTTTAACTTTAACAAATTTTCCTTAGAAACATGTTAGGTCAAAAATAGTATTAGTAGATTAAGAAAGCTTGTAATGCAATGAGAGTTTGGAGTTGGCATTTGAAAGTAAATCGCATGTCTAAACTTTGTTTAGATAACTACTGTGTTAATTTGAAAATATACTACTCAGCAGGTTTCTGGATTCAGAATGCAATCGAAGTAAATCGAAAACCCCTTCTACAATCATCACTATTGGAGAGAACTACCAATACCAATATGGATTGGCAACTTAATGCACTATAAAGCGGCAACACTGTTCTAGATTAGTCAAGGAATCTATCATTCCGAAGAGGAGATTGAGAAAGTTCTCAATATCAACTACAGAACCACAAAACAAAGAAATTAGCAACAGAGCAATAAGTAGTCTCAAAGAAATCAGGAGTATCTGGAGGGTTTATAGACTACTCGTTATGGGAAGCAATAGCTAAGTTCAAGAAATCCTAATGAATCAGGAACAGTCTTAGAACACGGACAAGAACCAACAAAGGAAAGGCTGCTGTATTTTCCGAATTCCTCGCAAATGTGTATTAGCCTGTATCTTCCAAGATTTTCTAACAGGCGGTAGAGATCATCATCTCATTTCTGGATATACCACACCAAATCTTAGCTCCATTATAAGAAATGAAACTACATGAAGTGAAATCCATGATAAAGAAGAACTTAAGTTCCCAGGAAGCATCTGGGTGCCACGGTATAAAGGGTGCTGTCATCAAACAACTTCGGGAGCAAGCTTCTACTGTGATTGTCCATATATTTAATAGTTTTTTCAGAATCTGGAATTTTACATCGCAATGAAAGATGAAACGGATAACATTAGTCCCAAAACCTAGAAAAGCAGTCCATGAAGTCACCTTTTATTGGCCAATAAGTCTGTTACCCATATTGTTGAAACTATTCAAAAAGGTTTTTCTAACTAGATTGAAACCCGTGCCATCTCAACTCAGCATCATACCAGAACATCCGTTCGGGTTTCGTGAATAACATGCCATCATCGAACAGGTGCATAGGGTAGTTTAAACTACCAATAATACATTGAAAGACAGAACGTATTCTTTTGCTGCTTTTCCACACATTGTTCAGACGTTCCAGGTGTGGTGTCAGGGTCTGCTCTAGAAATTGAAGGACAAATTACCTGCAACTTACTCTCAGATAGGAAATTGGTACCCCTCTAGAAGATATTTTATGGTAAAGTAGCAGGAGGAAGTTACGGAACTATACCCAATACAATCGGGTTTTTCTCAAAGTAGACTCCTTGGTACAATCTTGTACCTGCTTTTTACAGTAACTACACCGAACACTACTGTGGACATTAAAGGCACTAAGCGAAGTTGCTATATATGCCCAAAGAAAAACTACGAACAGTTCTTAGCAACATGCAAGAAGCTTAAGAAGCGACTCGTGAAAATCAAGGAAACAAAACCACAGCACGTTACATTTACACTGCGTTATGGTACATGTCCGCATATTACACTAAACTGTCAATCACTCCTCCAGTTCGATAGTGCGAACTATCTAGGTATTCACTCTTACCGGCGACCAAAGTGGAAGCACCACATTTTCACAAAGAGAAAATCGATAGGTTTTAAATTTTACAAACATTCCTGGCTAATTGTAAGAAGGTCGAAGCTTTCATTAGCAATTAAATTGACTGTATACAAAAACACTGTGAAACCAGTGCGAAAATTTTTACTACTTTATTTATAAAGGGGTGCCATTTTCAAATTTGCCACTAACATCAACTGAAGTCACAGAGTATTCCTTGAGGAAGTCAACAAAAAAACTCAGCAAAGCCCAGGAAATTATCCAATCAATCAGGAAAAATGACAGGTCATGGGCAAGAACCGATAAAGAGAAAGCTAACACATTCGCTGAACATTTGGCAAAAGTCTTCCAACCCTTCCCATCAGAGATACCATGGGAAGAAGAAGACATCAGCAATTCATTCCTAGAGATGCTATATCAAATGGTTCTCCCAATAAAAGCCATAAAAGTACGAGAAGTGAAGGAAACAATAAAGAGAAACTTGAATCCAAAGAATAATCAGAATGGGCTACTTCCAGTCACAATGAAATATTGGACAAATAAAACTAATACATAAACCTGGAAAACCGGCAGAAGAAGCAACATCGTACAGACTGATTAGTCTTCTGCCCATTTTATCCTAACTCTTTGAAAAAATATTTCTAGGGAGGCTGAAGCCACAGCACGACTAATTCATCATCCCAGAGCACCAGTTCGGATTTCGTCAACAGCATGCCACATTTGAACAGGTACATAGGGTAGCACACACCCCGATTAAATCGTTTGAAAGCAAAAAATACTGTTCAGCCGCCTTCTTAGACAGTTCTCAATCTTTCGATAAACTATAGCACCAGGGGCTATTATACAAATTAAAACCCAAGTTAGCCGCTACATTCTACCAAGTTTTACAATCCTACCTTACTAAGAGATACTTCCTAGTGAAACACCAAGAAGAAACAACTGCCATACATGGAGTACAATCAGGAGTCCCACAAGGTAGTGTCCTGGGGACCAATTCTACATCTGATTTGCACCGCGGATGTACCAATCACACGAAACACTGAAATGGCCACGTATGTTGATAATACGATCGTATTAGCAAGTGAAGTACCTGTCTAAGCCTCAGAAAACCTTCAAGTAGCCCTGGATAACCTCCAGGTCTGGCTCAAGAAACAAAACTAAATTTCAGCATGTCACATTCACCCTACGCAAGGAGACATGCCCCAGTGTTACCCTTAATGGGCAGCAATCCGACAGTGCAAAATATCCTGGCATGCGCTTGGACAGACCGCTAAATTGGAGAAAATACCTATTCGCCAAGCACAAACAACTCTGACTAAAGTTCACTAAACTATACTGACTAATCGGTAGAAAGTCAAATGGTTTCCATGTCCAGCAAGCTCATCGTATATAATGCGATACTCAAACCTGTGTGGATGTACGGAATTCAACTATGGGGCACCGCTCGTGCTTCCAAGATCGAAATCCTGCAGAGGTTTCAGTCAGACCCCTTACGTACTATTACCAATGCCCCGTGGTTCGTGACAAACAATACCCTACAACTACTTAACAGTTACTCCTGTGATACAAGAGGTCAAGTGAGCAAGTGCGATATATCTTTCGCGGCGTGAAGACCACTCCAACTCTCTTGCTGTCAGTTTGCTAGACAAGAGCCAAAAGACATACCGACTGAAGCGATATGACCTTCTAGACATAGTGAACAGATAATACTATGATAATGTCAATCCTACTATTAAAGCTAACACTAGATTAATTCATAATAGTTAGTCCTTTAATATAAGTGTACTAACATCCCGCTTCATTGACATTCTAATAAAATTTGTATATTGCCTAAGCATAGCTTGCGAATACAGCAGGAGCTACAAAAAATTTCTTTGACAATATATCCACCATAACAGTTATATTAACAAAACAGTTTCTGGTCGCTTGTAATATAATATTTTAATTATTATTTAATTTAAGAAGTGATGACGTCACAGTCCTTTAACAAGTCAGATTTATTTGTTGTATCTCGCGTGTCATTTGATTATAGCATATACCTGGCAAGGTGGGCGTAACTATTCCTTGCACCAGAACAATTAATTGCTTTCTATGACAGCACAACCAAACAAAAGAATAATTAGCTTAGAAAACAAATTTTGAGTACACACAAATATAGGTTCTGTATATGCGTAATTTCCAGAACTGCAAATGCCAACAATTTCTTCAGGATTAAAGCAGGATTTATTTTTAAAATGAAAAATATAAGTATAATATTTTCTATTGGAGGATATAAATTTAATTAAAAAAAGATTGGTCAGCGACATCATGGTTTCATCGGGATTCGCATTTAACAATGTAATTTGGATTAGTTCTGTCTGGCCTTTTTACATGTTTCACCCCGTAATAACCTGTAAACCCATTAACAGTTATTAAATAAACGTATTCCCTTTTGCAGTTTAATTGAATTGACTTTTCATCTATTCGCTGTGTGTAGTCGGTCTTAATTTCATCATTTATTTCCGCGCTATCGACAGCAAAAAGGACGAATTCTCTTTGAAACGACGTTAATAAGGTTTCCAGTTTTAAATACAAATATTTATCTGCGGGATTGTATTGTTTTGCAAAAAACGCCAATTATTTCTAGTTTTTAATGAACTGTAAAGGAAAAATAATACCTACTCCCCGCTTGAGAACGTCATTAGTCATAATGCGATTCCCTTGTATTTTAACTACTAATTTTAAATTATACTATATTTCAATATAGCGTATATATAACGTTGTCATAAAATATACTGTTGAGAGTAGACTACCAAAGAGAAACTAAATTTCTAATGCAAGGATATTATAAGTTGTTGCGCCAAAGCTTTGGAAACGTGTAAAGAAAACCGCGCGGTATATGCAGGACATTTTTTTAAGCAGTTTATCGCTATTTCAAAAACATCTTAAACAGGTTTGTAGAGACTTTACTTTACTTTTGTCAAGAAATTCGACTCCAACTTTGATTAAGTGTAAGAAACTGTAACCGCTTCATATTGTAATTTATGTATTCATACATAGATAGGTACTTTGTGTTGTAGACACAATTGTGATAAGTCAAGTAATTATATTAACTGCCATATAGTTTATTTTCTATGGGCAATATTCTATATCTATATTTATGTGAAAATCAGATGTAAAGAGAAGTGAGCTTTCTTCAGAAATACCAACATGGAGTTGCAATACTTTTACACTATTCCGTTCTTTAATGTGGCGAAATTGTAGTAATATCCCCGCTGTAAAGTTTTATTATAACGTATGAAGGCGTCGCATGTACAGCTGTACGCGGCGTTACTCGCAGTTTTATTGCATCTTACGTTACAATTACGCCATTCGGGGCTGTATCAAAACTATTAAATATCCTAATGTATTCATTACGGTATTCGAATATACATATGCATGGACTTGTGTAAACCACATCTGAAATTCAAATTCGCTTGAACGAACTGGAGCTTGACACGGTTATGACGGAGCACATTTTGACCCTTTTGCGCAAAACACAATTGGAGTTAGCTTGTAGTTCACTTTTAGAGCCTAAGAAACTGATTTGGGTTCTAGAATTATTTTGAAGTTTTAATACTTTCCATTGATATTTTTTCCGGAAAATTGTTGAAACTGTTCATCTGTATATCTATATGCTTATATATTTTGTATGATAACTGAATGGTTGGGTTAAGATTTAAAAACAATGTTTGGGTAGCTAGTAAAGTATACAGTGCGGTCGTAAAGTGCAATCCCCCCCTACAAACATTTGAACGACTTAATATTTCATAACAAAAATTTCTGTGCATTAATGCTCAATCTGTTCGCATAAATACGTCGGATCGACGGCCGGCGAAGGCCCCAAAGGGAACGCGGGGACGCCGAAACGTAAAAAAAAACGTAAAAATCGGCATGAAAACTTAACCGGTGTCCCCTGCGCCCCCTTCCGGGATGTTATAACCGGCGGTAGACGCGCCGTTATAATGCGAACAGATTGAGCTCAGGATCGACCCGCTGCGATGACCTGGACACGTGCTGGATGTCGATTTGTGTTTCCAGTTTGGACGCCCCTAGCGGCCGAACGGTACGAGCTACAGGAAAATCTCCTAAGGAAAAGTTGTTATCTTCGACGAGGCCAACAACGACCGCAAATCTCTAAATTTTCCGGATGCCTTCTTTTCCATAAACTTGTTATTTTCAATCATCAGTCATTTTTTCTGGATGAAATATTTTTCAAGAAACTCAAAAATTAGACGCAGAATTAAAATACCTTTCAAATTAGGTGTCACTCGACCCCACTGCTGTTTAAAGAAGTAGTTCAATTTGGCGCCTAGCCGCCATTTTGAAAGTTATAAAATCTAAATATGGGCTGGAAAGTAGTATTTAGTCTCCCATGAAAGCACACAAAAGTTTGTGAAGAAATATAAACTCGTTCAGAAGTTAATAGGGCGGAGGACATTTTACAACCGCAGTGTATAAGACTAACCATTGAAAGTCCTTTTTTTCAAAATTGGAGAGATTAGGACGGCCATGCGAATTTAACTTTCATGAACTAACAAAGAGAAACACAGCAACAAGTGCTTTATTAAGACCATGACATAGAAATCAATATAGCGAGAAATAGAAATAAGCAGCAATGCTTGGACATGGAATAATATGTAAATTATAATTATTTACCGGAAAAGAAGAATAGACTTATGTATATAGATCACTGGAATTGATCCAGATCTCAAGTTATCAATATTTTCATATTCATAGGAAGATTTGCATAATCAAATAATATGCTATCTGCACAATTCAATTATAAATATATTACAAGATGTTTTCAATATAATATTATTAATAATTTATAGATATTTTATTAGATACTTGCTTGAGAAGCTTACTCATTATGAAAATTAATAAATTAAGACAAAAATCAATTAACAAAGTTGAAATGTTTACGCGAACATCAAACCGAAATCAAGGTTACAGAATAGGATCAATTTTTGATATATACACATGCCATCTGTAACGAGGTTATACAAAAACCGATACAAAAAGGTATAAGTCAGAGCAGGCCGTGTACGTAAAAATGTATGTCATAACTCATAACTCCATGGTTATGCAGTGTATTCTGTGCAGCTAACATCACGCTAATCGTAAATAAGTATATAAGGTTCGGTTACAGGGTGAACGTCGATTCTGCCTTGGGTTCGAAACCTAAGCAGAACTATGCAGATTTATAAAAATCTTGTCTGTAACCCACCACACACAATTTCCCAATTCGGCTTGCAACTGTGGGATTTTAATGCTAAAAACCTTCTCTGGAATTTCTGTCGTTCGAATTCGACGTTAAACTGTAGGTCCTCCGTGTTTCTACCGCAGCGCTGAGGAGAAGCACGTGGCAGAGAAGAGGCCGATGCCAAGCAGTGGGACGGAAAGGCTGTTGATGATAATGATGATACAGGGTGAGTCTGTTAATACGAATCAGCTTGATATCTCGATTATTTGAATATTAGGAAAAATATGTTTAGGCACATTGTAATAGGCGGTGCCCCCTTACATATAGGTCCCATCAGAAATACTTTTTAACTAATTTAAAAATAAAACAAATTAAATAAAATATGTAGCCGTGCGGGAATCGAACCCGGGCTGCCTGCGTGACAACTGTCTCTAGTCTGTGGCATCGCACTAATACCTTACAATACAGTAGGGTACGGTTGGTTAGGGTCCTCGGTGGAGTAGTGCGCACTGCCACTTGACGTCACGCGAAATTCGGTCCGATCGGTCGAGGTATCGAATCTCGACTGGGGCCACCGCATTTCGCTTAGTTAAGTTTAGGGTGGATATTGCATGAATGTTTAGTGTGTAAGGGACGCCCGCACCCCCATGAAGTAATGCGAAAGCGGTTCCGGGGGGGGGGTAGTATGAATGAATGAGAAAATAAAAAAAAGGTACGGTTGGTTATTTAAAAATTATATATAGAAAAAATATTTATTTAGCTACTCTCAGATTTGTATGTTTACATCGGACCCTAAACAATCTATCAACAGATTCTATGTTATAATTAATTTATAAACTTCTAAGATAATTTTCAGTGGCTAAATATATCAATAAGACGTCACTAAAGATAGTTTTTGTTACCGTTTCAATTTATATTTTTTTTATCACTAAATATGAAACTATGCAAAATTCCTTAACCCTCCTATTGTGTTCGGGTCAATATGACCCGATCGGGTTCTTCTAATGCCCATAAATCGTTTATTTATTTAAATATTTTGTTGCCGCTCTATGACTTTTACTATTTTACTCTAATAATGGTGTACCTAGATTGATAACAAAAAAATGCATTTAGTTTTTTTTTAAAATGCATTTGTTACACTCATTGTGTTCGGGTCAATATGACCCTGCGATTAGTTTGGTTTAAATTTGAGGAACAAGAAGCGAATTATTATCATAAATGAACGCATTTTATTGGTTTTGTTTTATTTCAATAACAATAATTTATATTGCTACATTTATTCAACACGTTTCAACATGAACGTTATTTGCGGTAAACGATAAGCTGATTCCTGTTGGGACTTGTCCGTGTCTCCGCGTATATATTCTGCCAATGAGTACCCGTGTGTCAGTTTCGTGGTAAATATCAAACTTGATGCTACTCTAACAAGAAACAGTAG
Organism: Limonius californicus; assembly: GCA_014611495.1. Classification (NCBI taxonomy): domain Eukaryota; kingdom Metazoa; phylum Arthropoda; class Insecta; order Coleoptera; family Elateridae; genus Limonius; species Limonius californicus. The sequence continues at coordinate 13,210 of JABXWE010035050.1, forward strand.
AAAGAAATTATTGAAAATGTGTAGTAAGCAATTGTTGACGGATAGTGAACTTGAGAAACTTTTATATGCTTCTGATGGTGATGATAGTGCTTCTGAAGTAGAGGACCATTTGTCCGAAGCTGAGGTGTATAGTGAATCGGATGATGAAGTGGAACCTACGATTCTAGATGAAGTTGCTGTGGTTAATAACGTAACTTCAAAAAATGGCAATATAGTATGGAACTGCAACCAACCTAATCAACAAGGAAGATTTTCAGCAGAAAATATTATTTCGTTGAATCCTGGACCAACAAGGTACGCTACGTCTAGAATACATGATGTAAAATCCGCGTACTCCTTATTTTTCACGCCAAAAATTGTAAACCTAATTTTGAAAATGTCAAATATAGAAGGAAAAAGAATTTATGGCGAACAGTTGCAGGAACTAACAGTAGTTGAATTAGAAGCATATTTGGGCCTACTGCTTCTAGCTGGAGTGTATAAATCTCATGGAGAGGCAACAGTCAGTCTATGGGATGGAAATGTAGGGCGACCCATATTCAGAGCAACGATGTCTCTACAACGATTTCATGTAATTTCGAGAATAATTCGCTTTGACGATAAAGGAACTCGACCACAACGACGCCAGACTGATAAATTAGCGGCCATACGGGACTTGTGGGACGAATGGGTTGCAATTCTACCTAAGGTCTACAATGTTAACGAAAATGTAACAGTAGATGAGCAACTGGTACCTTTTAGAGGCCGTTGTCCATTCAGGCAATACATAGCCAACAAGCCAGCCAAATACGGAATCAAAATTTGGACTTTATGCGATTCTGTAAATGCTTATGCATATAACATGCAAGTATATCTCGGAAAAAAAAGAAGGTGAACCTGCAGAGAAAGGTCAAGGTAAAAGAGTTGTGCTAGACCTTACTTATGGTCTAAAAGGTCACAACGTAACGTGTGATAATTTTTTTACCTCGCACGATCTGGGGCAGATGCTATTGAAAAGAAATATAACCATGCTTGGCACTATTCGAAAAAATAAACCTGAATTGCCAACCGCATTAGTCTGCAACAGGAAAGAAGTTTTGTCTTCAAAGTTCTATTTTACAAATAACACAACGGTAGTTTCCTATATTCCGAAACGGAATAAAAATGTGACACTCATGAGCACCATGCACCATGATTCCGGTGTATGTGATAAAGATCATAAAAAACCGTTTATGATTTTAGATTACAACAAAACCAAAGGTGCTATAGACACTTTAGACAAGTTAGTTA